>ML292043.1:1201-16760 GCA_005239495.1 Nicotiana undulata
GGGGGGGGGGGGGGGGGGTTGGCAATACTTTTCTAAAGTGAATGATTGGGTTTTGAACATCCATTCGGAGTTGGATTTGGATGAAACCTATATGGTTGGACTCACATTCGAATGCTTTGTCAGAATTTGTGAGTTTTTTGGTTTCTAGGGTGCGGGTGCGGGTTGACTCTTTTTTTTTTACTTTGAGTATTTTATTAAATATTTGGCCCATATCATTTGGGTTTTTTACCTATGACATTATTTGATGTTACTGAGTTAGTTTTGGCTAGATTTGAGCCGTTGGAGGCCGATTCGAGTGGGAAAGCGATTTTAGAGTATTGCTTTTGCTTGTTTGAGGTAAGTATCTTACCTAAAATTTGTTGAGGCAATAGTATATTGAGTTAATAGTGATATCTATGTGCTATGGGTGGAACACATGTGAGGGGTTAGGCCCATATGCATGCACCGGGGTATTATCCATGTTCGGGGTAGTGCTTAGGCTACGATAAGCCTTGAGTTGATTGTTAAGTCTCATGCTATTATGTTTCTTATGTTTTACTCCTTTATGAACTAATTGGATCATGTTAGAGGTTACATATAGGTTAGTCCCCTATTTGCACATGATAATTGCTATTTTTGTGATGAGATTGCCTAATTTAAGCTATGGTAACACTTCGCACATGCATACATTTTAGCATGTCACTTATATCAGTGTATGAACATGTAATTTTATATTCATTATTCATGTATATGTATTCTTGTATATATGCTTTCTGTGTGATATGGACTAGACTGATAGCACGCGTGTGGTTTGTGCATATTCGAGTTAATATTGGCACGTGAGTTGTTCGTGCGATTGTTACTATTGGAACATGAGTTGTCGGTGCAGTTGTTACTATTGGCATGTGAGTTGTATGTGCGGTTGTTATTATTGGCACGTGAGTTGTTCTGCAACGTGCGGATAAATATCCACCCCCAGGGTTACTCTCTCATGTTTCTCTCTTAATGGTATACACACATGTTGTGAGAAACTGACTGGTTTCTGGTTGATGTGGATTTTGGTAAAGTTGATTGGTTGGACGTTGCATCACTTCTCTATTTTCAAACTCCTTGTATGTGTATATTATTGTATATCTTCTCTGAATGCACTTGTTGGAGGATTAATTGATATTTCACGCGTATCTTCTCTATATGAAACTGTGGAAGGATTATTTGTTACTTTACGCATATCTTATTTGTATGCATGCTTGATGATTTTATGATATTGGACACATATCTTCTCGATATTCTGGATTGTTAACTGATTAATGACTTAGCACATTATCTCTATGTGCGCCGATGTGTTTTTTCTATGTTATATGATTCGATGACATCATTGTTTTGTACTTGTGAATTCAGGAATTGAATAGGTTATTAGCAACTATTATTAACAATTCTTTCCATTATGATACTTGCTGACTAAATGAGGTCAGTTTCACTCATACTACACTTCTGCACCTTGTATGCAGATCTTGGGGTTGAGCTATTATGGATGGCAGAAACCGGCACTGAAAATGTATTCGCTTTTCTAATATAGCTACCACTTATCCTTGGTAGTTTTGGATTCGTACTATGTTTATGTATATTTCAAACAAATTTTGTATTTATTTTCTATCACGACCCAAACTGGAGGATCATGACTAGCACCCGGGTCATACTTACCGAGCACCAACGTACATTTTATCTAACCTTCCTTATTATCTTTAAGGTCTGATGAGATCAACATAACTGGTAGATATGGATCATGAACAATCAACAACGAAAGATAATGGCATGAACATACATAACATGGGCTGACAAGACTGCCAAGAAACTACATATAAGGTACGAGCTACCACGCTGCCATGAAAGACTATACAACATAAATCAGCCGACGAGGCATACCAAACTATACATGAGTCGACACCTATCTGTGAGCCTCTAAAGAAACATAAGTGCTGCAACATTGCCGAAACAGGGCCCCGACAAACCCATAATATCTATAACAAAAACTCATACCAAGACCACGACAAGTCCGGAGAAGGGATCTCGCTAATAACCGCTGAACTGGGAAGCCTACTGTGGTGGGGGAGCTGCGTCTACCTGTCTATCAGAACCTACAGCACGATATGCAGCGTCCACAAATAAAAAGAACGTCGGTACGAATAAATTACTGAGTATGTAAGGCAGGAAAGCATAAGTTATAAGAACAGTAATGTAAACAGGGATAGAAAATATACAACCTCTAACATCTGGGTACTTCTGAGGGCTACTCACATGAAATGCGTGATACAAACATATATATAAATAATATTTTAAAACATATACCTTTGTGGACAACATCATCATCATATCGTACCCGGCCGTAATAGACTCGGTAAAACATAACCGGCCACATGGAGCTCGGTAAAACCCAACTGATCAGTGGTTGCACAATAGGTGTCGTACCCGACCGACTATAGCGCGGCTCGGTAGATTAAAATAGATACATACATACATACATACATACATACATACATATGTATATATATACATACATACATACATACATACATACATATGTATATATATATATATATATATATATATATATGTAGGAGTCATTGGAATTATATTCTGAACCTTTCAGGGTGACGTAAGGTCGATATTCTCCATACACATTATTAGGACTAAATCTTATAAGAATCAAGAAGTACCAACAACATTGATAACATAAGAATAAGAGAAGCAACCTCAACATAAATTGTTCCATAAGAAGGGAAACCATGTAAGTACTGCTAGCTTCTAAGAGTAGAGTATCTTTGGAAGCTCGTTCATTGCATTATGTACAATCAGAGTCGTGCAAAAGAAGGAAAGGGGTAGCCTCACATACCTTGTATATGAACTGCCGAACCTCAAGATATGCAAGTGTCATGAATCCTTAGTCTACAATAAGAGAAATGACATTATTGTTATTATTTAAGCGTCGTAACTATTATGTATCCCCCACAACCTATTTTAAGATGAAATGCACAACACATACCCTATATATATGACTTCAAACAAGTCAAAAAAATCACCAAAAATCTAAAACAACATCAATAATAATCATATTGAGTCTACCAAAATAGTCCACCAACCAACAACATCACTAACAAGTCGTTCGATATATATATTTCGCAAGCTCTAGCTTCAATGACTTAGCTACAACTTAGAAAATCTTAAATACATTTAGAGTAAGAGGTTAATTACCTTTAAAAATAAATAATCACTCCAATTAGACCTTAATTGTCCACGAAATATCCCTACAATGCTTCCGCAAGAACAAGGAAGCGAAACTAGCAATCAATTAGGGGTTTTCGGCACTAGAATCACTTTAGAAGACTTGAAATCACATAGGCTTGATATTAAAAACTAAAGGGAGTATTTAAAGAACATAAAACACTTAAAAACCTCCAACACAAGCTGGAACAACACATAAATCAGCAACAACTAGAAGAACAAGAAACTTACTAGCGCCACGGGATCTCCGACACTTGATTTGTGTTGTTTGCCCTTTGTTTTAGTCTTGGATCATGAGAGAAACTTGAGAGAGTGTTTTTAGGGTTATAAGGTCTGAATATACTGAAAAGGAATAACTAAAAAATGGGGTTCAGGCATCTTATATATATCAATATGTTTTAAACCGCCTATGTGGGCCCCATAGAGAGCTGTTTGGCGCAGTCTCGCAAAAATGCAAATATCTCTATACTCTGAGCTCGTATCGACAAACAGTTTAATGCATTGGAAACTAGAATCATATATGTTCAATTTGGAGGGTAGATCACCCTTTAATTCCAAGTAAATTTGGAGAAACGCTTATTAACATTTGACCTAAAGTTTAAGTAAAATTATGAACATAAGTTGCGACAACTTTTGTCGACTTTTGTTTCATAACCCGTTTGACTTCAAGACTTATGATATGGCTAATATATGATTAAAATACCTTAAAACACAACCTCTTGATAATATTAAGAACCCCTAGGTTTACCCGAAAATACGGGTTACAACATCCTTGATTCGTTTAACTTCTAATACTTGTTAACTACCCTTATACACTCTTGTATCATTTAAGACCAATAAGATTAACTTCTTATCATCTCAAAGATAATTTCTTATCAGATTTACATCGTCTAACTTATGGAATGAAACAACATACATGAATATTGGTTGTAACACCCTCCCCCCTAGGGAACATTCGTCTTCGAATGTAAGGGTTTATTGGGAGCCTAACTCATCTTGGATTCCAACAGAAATTTCTGGCCGAGTTTCCCCTATAAAATGGATACTAGCCAAACTTGCAAGCAGTTAAACCCAACGTATAGTCTCACAAGGTTATACAAAGCATTAGGTATAAGCATTATGGATATGTACATTATCTGTATATCACCATTTTGTATTAAGGAAGAGTATTCTCAAGCTACTACTTGCCTCATAGAGATATTTCAGCTTCTAATGCATCCTGCGTCCCCCCGGCATCCTTGTTATGTTGAATCTGGAATAGGTAAGGGTATTTAGACTTCATCTCCTCTTCAGCTTCCCATGTCATTTCTTCCATGTTCTTGTTCCTTCACAATACTTTGACTGAAGCTACATCCTTTGTTCTCAGCTTGCGGACTAGTCGGTCTAATATAGCCACTAGCACTTTTTCATATGATATATCCTCTATAACTTGTAAATATTTGATAGGGACGGCCCAAGAAGGGTCTCCAATACATTTCCTCAATATAGATACATGGAATACCGGTTGGAGAAATTCCAATTTGGATGGCAATTCTAACTCATAAGCAACCTGTCAAATTCACCGAAGCATTTTGTACGGACTGATATACCGCGGACTCAACTTACCCTTCATCCAAAAATGCAAGCCACCCTTCTTCGGCGAGATCCTTAGGAAAACCCAATCACCAACCTCAAACTCCATATCACGACGTCAGACATCGGAATAAGACTTTTGCCTGCTTTGCGCCGTCCTTGGCCACTCTTGTATCAGTTTCACCTTCTCAATGGCTTGGTGAATCAAATCTGGCCCATATAGTTCTGCTTCACCGATTTCAAACCATCCAAGTGGTGATCTACATCTCTTCCCGTATAGTGCCTCGTACGGGGCCATTTCAATACTGGAATGAGAGATATTATTGTAGGCAAACTCTACGAGTGGAAGATGGTCATCCCAACTCCCCTAGAAATATATAACACATGCTCGTAGCATATCTTCAAGTGTCTGAATGGTACATTCAGCATGTCCGTCAGTTTGTGGATGGAATGCAGTGCTGAGATTCACTTGTGTGCCTAAACCTTTCCAAAACAACCTCCAAAAGTTTACCATAAATTTCACTCCTCGGTCTGATATAATAGATATCGGCATACCATGAAGCCTATCAATCTCCTTGATATACAACTTCACATAATCTTCAGTTGTGTAAGTTGTCTTAATTGGTAGAAAATGGGCATATTTTGTAAGTCGATCAATTATCATCCATATGGAGTCAAGCTTATGATAAGAGCGAGGTAATCCAATAATGAAGTCCATATTAATCACCTCCCATTTCCAGTTCGGAATCTCTATATTTTGAAGCAATCCACTAGGTTTCTGATGTTCGATTTTTACTTGTTGACAAATTAGGACATTGAGCTACAAATTCTGCAATAGACATCTTTATGTTATCCCACCAATACTGCTCCTTAACATCATGATACATCTTTGTCGAGCTGAGATGGATGGAATATAGGGATGAATGAATTTCAATAATAATCTTCTCTGTCAACCCTGCCACATTAGACACGCATAATCGGCCCTGTATCATTGCCCCATCTGTTCCGATCTCAAAAGCCGTAATTTTACGCTGCTGAATGATCTCTCTCAATCATACTAAGGTTGAATCTTCATATTGCCGTGCTTTTACCTCAGATACCAAAGATGATTATGATGTATTCTTTACAGTAACACCTCTGTCATTAGAGTCTAACAATCTGATTCTCATATTGGCTAGCTGATGAAGCTCTTTAGTCAACCCCTATCTACCTGCCTTAATCTGTACTAACCTTCCCATTGACTTACGACTGAGAGATTCTGCCACAACATTGGCTTTACCGAGATAGTACAATATCTCGACATCATAATCTTTCAGTAATTCAAGCCACCTACTCTACCTCAAATTCAAATCCTTCTGCTTGAAGGTGTATTGTAAACTCTTGTGATCTGTGTAGATGTCAAAATGGACGCCGTATAAGTAGTGTCGCCATATCTTCTAAGCATATATTACTGCAGCCAATTCAAATCATGGGGAGGGTAATTATTTTCATTCTTTTTCAATTGTCTTGATTAATAAGCAATCACATTCCCATGTTGCATCAATACGCACCCCAAACATATACATGAGGCATCACAATATACCACATAAACTTCTGTTCCTTCTAGGAGAGTGAGCACTGATGCAGATGTTAATCGATTCTTTAACTCCTGAAAACTTCGTTCACAAACGTCAGACCATTGGAACTTAGTAGCTTTTTGTGTTAACTTAGTCAATTGTGCTGATATAGAGGAAAAAGCTTCTACAAATCGCCTATAATATCCTGCTAGCCCCAGGAAGCTGCAGACTTCTGATGGTGTTGTAGGTCTCGGCCAATTCTTTACTGCATCGATCTTACTAATACCCTCATCAAATATAACATAGCCAAGGAATGCTACTGAGTTCAGCCAGAATTCACATTTGGAGAGCTTAGCATATAACTTACGATCCTGAAGCGTCTGTAATACTATCCGCAAGTGGCCCACCTGTTCCACCTCCAAATGAGAATACACCAAAATGTCATCAATGAATACAATCACGAACACATCAAGATAGGGCCTGAATATAGTATTCATAAGATCCATAAAAGCTGCTAGGGCATTTATTAGCCCTAATGACATCACCAAGACTCAAAGTGCCCATATCTTGTCCGAAAGGCCGTCTTTGGAATATCCTTCTCCTTAACCCTCACCTGATGATACCCTGAACGTAAGTCAATCTTGGAGAAATACTTGGCACCATGGAGTTGGTCAAATAGGTCAGCAATCCTTGAAAGTGGATACTTGTTCTTTATAGTGAACTTATTCAACTGTCGATAATCGATACACATCCTTAACGACCCATCTTTCTTAGACACGAACAGGACTAGATCACCCCAAGGTGAAGAGCTGGGCCTAATGAAGCCCTTATCTAGCAAGTCCTTCAACTGCGCCTTCAACTCTCACAACTCTTCCGGGGCCATCCTGTATGGAGGAATAGATATGGGTTGAGTGTTAGGCAACACATCAACTCTAAACTCAATCTCCATTTCAGGATGAAGGCCTGGGAGTTCATCTAGGAAAACATCTGGAAATTCATTGACCACGAGGATTGATTGTAAAGTAGGCGTCTTCGCCTCCGCATCCCTAATGCAAACGAGATGATAAATGTAACCTTTTGATATCATCTTCCTTGCCTTAAGATAGGAAATAAACCTACTTTTCGGCGTAACAATGTTCCCCTTCCATTCGATTGCGGGTTCATCAGGAAATTGAAGCCTAACCATCTTCGTACGACAATCAACATTTGCATAGCATGAGGTCAACCAGTCCATTCCCATAATCACATCAAAATCAACCATTTATAATTCAAATAAATTCGCCGAGGTTTGACTACTACAAATCATCACTGTGAAACCTCTATATACCCTTCTAGCTATCACAGAATCTCCTATTGGAGTAGATACCTCAAGTGGTTTACTTCTCAATTCAGGTTCAATGCCAAACTTATTAGCCACAAAGGGTGTAACATATGATAATGTAGATCGCGGATCAATCAACGCATATACATCGTAAGAAAAAATAGACAATATACTTATAACAACATCTGGAGATGACTCAAGATCTTGTCGACCTACTAGAGCATAGGTTCGATTTTCAGCACCACTCGAACTCGACACTACACCTCTACCTCTACCACGACCTGTCGACTGCTGAAAACCCCGTGCTGTTGGTCGAACTAATGAGGAAGAACCACACACAAATCCAGTAGGCTGATCCATACCACCACCATATCTATTAGGACAATCATGCATCGTATGGCCAGGCTGTCCGCAAGAATAGCACACATCAGAACCTCGACGACACAGTCCAATGTGGGCCTTGCCGCACTAATCACAATAAAGTGTTGGGGGTCTCTTCTGACTAGTATCCCTATGATATTGCGAGCCTGATGCCCGCGAACTCTAACTTGGACCAGAATAGGTAAATCGATCGTACTGAGGCCTCTGAAACTGTGGAAGAGCACAAGCTACAAGTGGCGCCGAACCCCTCAAAGACTAGGGCCTGACACTGCCTCTGAAGTCATGAGAATACCTTACAAATCTCGCCCTATTATGCTGGCCCCTATCTTGCTCCCTATCTGCCCTTTGTTGGCACTTATTATCCTCTAGAGTCTGGGCATACGCCTGAATACGGTAAATATCCATGCCCTCCACCAAGGAGGTTGTCGTGCACTCATTTATCAGATGTGGTCCCAACCCATTCATGAACATATGCACCCTATCACTCATCTCAGCCACCATATGGGGAGCATACCTTGCTAAAGAATCAAACTCCATACTATACTCTCGCACACTCATATTACCTTGTCTAAGGTTCAAAAACTTATCTGCTCTAGCTCGTCGCAAATTGTGACGAAGAAAGGCCTTAGAAAATACCTTCCACATAGCTGAAGGGGCGTTTAGACCCCTGGGTATCTCGCAACTATCATACCAAACAATCGCTAAATACCGTAACTGATAAGAAGCCAACTCTACTGCCTCTGTATCACTAGCATGCAGAACCCGCAGTGTACAATGGACCTAGTCAATAAAAGTCTGTGGGTCCTTCTTGGGGTATGATATGGTAAACACTGGAGGGTCTAGATTAATAAAATCATGAACTCTCGTACTAGCCGTTTTATCAACGGCACTAGTATTCTACCTCTGAGCCATAGAAACTACAAAGCTAGTCAACAACTGCACCGCACTCCGCATATCCTGGTCTGTAGTGCCAGACGGAGGAACTGGTGGTGCTGGGCACCTCTTAATATCCTCTAGAGGAGACGGAGTATATGAGTTATGAGACGATATCTAACTCTAAGCCTCACTTTGGCCGGCTCTGGGTTGAGGCACCTGACTAGTACCATCTCCCGCAGCAGTATCAAGTCGTCTACTAATCGCTTTCTTCCTAGTCGAAGGCATCGTTGAAAGAAAACAAGGTTAATATTAGAGACGAACACTAAAGACTCAACTCTACGCACGATCTAGATTCAGGAAGAGGGTAACAACCCTAGATGTCATGTAGTGTCTTTATTATAAATGTGGCGCGCTACACATCAATAATCATGACTCTACTAGACACGGCTCATAGACAACCCCTAGTACATACCTGGCTATGATACCAAGTTTGTCACGACCCAAACTGGAGGATCATGACTAGCACCCGGGCCATACTTGCCGAGCACCAACGTACATTTTATCTAACCTTCCTAATTATTTTAAGTTCCGATAAGATCAATACAACTAGTTGATATGGATAATGAACAATCAACAATGAAAGATAATGGCGTGAATATACATAACATGTGCTGACAAGACTTCCAAGAAACTATATATAAGGTACGAGCTACCACATTGCCTTGAAAGACTATACAACAAAAATCGGCCGACGAGGCATACCAAACTATACATGAGTCGACACCTATCTATGAGCCTCTAAAGGGGCATAAGTGTTGCAACATTGTCGAAACAGGGCCCCGACATACCCATAATATCTATAACAAAAAGGCATACCAATACCACGGCAAGTCCGGAGAAGGGATCTCGCCAATAACCGTTGAACTCTGAAACCTACTGCGGTGGGGGAGCTGCATTATCTGTCTATCGGGACCTGCAGCCCGACATGCAGTGTCCACAAATAAAAAGGACGTCACTATGAATAAATTATTAAGAATGTAAGGCAAGAAAGCATAAGTAAAAACAGTAATGTAAATGGGGATAGAGAATATACAACATCTAACATATGGGTACCTCTGAGGGCTACTGACCTGAAATGCGTGATACATACATATATATACATAAACTTTTAAAACATATGCCTCCGTGGGAAACATCATCATCATATCGTACCCAGACATAATAGGCTCGGTAAAACATACCCGGCCATGTGGAGCTCGATAAAACCCAACTGATCAGTGGTTGCACAATAGGTGCCGAACTCGGCAAACTATAGCGCGGCTCGGTAGAGTAAAATAAATACATATTTATATAATTCATGTAGGACTCATTGGAATCATATTCTGAATCCAGAATCGTATAAGAATCAGGAAGTACCAAAAACATTGATAACATAAGAATAAGAGAATCAACCTCAACATCAATTGTTCCATAAGGAAGGAAACAATGTAAGTACTGCTAGCTTCCAAGAGTAGAGTATCTTTGGAATCTCGTTCACTGCATTATGTACAATAGGAGTCGTGCAAAAGAAGGAAAGGGATAGACTCAAATACCTTGTATATATACTTCCCAACCTCAAGCTATGCAAGTGTCACGACTCCTTAGTATACAATAAGAGAAATGACACTATCGTTATCGTTTAAGCGTCGTAACTATTATGTATCAACCACAACCTATTTTACGATGAAATGGACAGCACCGCCCATATACATATGACTTCACACAAGTCAAAATAATCACCAAAAAGCCCCATAAATATCAATAATAATCATATTGAGCCTCCCAAAATATTCCACCAACCAACAACATTACTACCAAGCCGTTCGATATATGTTTCACAAGTTCTAGCTTCAATGACTTAGTTACAACTTGGAAAATATTAAATACATATGGAGTAAGAGTTTCCTTACCTTCAAACAGAAATAACCAGCCCAGTTTGACTTTAATTTTCCATGAAATATCCCTCCAATGCTACCGCAAGAACAAGGAAGCAAAACTAGCAATCAATTAGGGGTTTTCGGCATTAGAATCACTTTAGAAGACATGAAATCACCTAGGCTTGATATTTTTAAAAAACTTGAGGGAGTATTTACAAAACATAAACCACTTATAACAACCTCCCACACTATCGGGAACAACACATAAATCAACAACAACTAGAAGGACAAGAAACTTACTAGAGCCACGGGATTTCCGACACTTGATTTGTGTTGTTTGCCGTTTGTTTTAGTCTTGGATCATGAGAGAAACTTGAGAGAGTGTTTTTAGGGTTCTAAGGTCTGAATATACTAAAAAAGACTGATTAAAAACGTGGTTGAGGCATCTTATATATATATATATCAATATGCTTTAAACCGCCTATGTGGGCCCCATAGGGAGCTGCTTGCGCAGTCTCACGAAAATACAAATATCTCTGTATTCCTAGATTGTATCGATGAACAGTTTAATGATTTGGAAACTAGACTCATATGTCTTAAGTTATATGGGTAGATCACCTAAAGTGTAAGTAAAATTATGAACATAAGTTGTGACAACTTTTGTCGACTTTTGTTTCATAACTCGTTTGAATTAAAGACTTATGATACGGATAATATATGATTCAATAACTTAAAACACAACCTCTTGAGAATATTAAGCACCCCTAGGTTTACCCAAAAATACAGGTTACAACATCCTTGATTCGTTTAACTTCTAATACTTGTTAACCACACTTATACACTCTTATATCATTTAAGACCAATATGATTAATTTCTTTTCATCTCAAAGATAATCTCTTCTCAGATTTACATCGACTAACTTATGGCATGAACCAACATTTGTGAATATGGGTTGTAACATTTTCGTACCAGTCATGTAAATCTAAATCTTAGTGGTTTATGACTTGTACTACCCATCCTTGGGATATTATATGGAATGTTTAGTTATTTTATTTATTAATTATTTATGATCCTCATTAGAATTGTGTAACTATTTTTTGGCGGGTTGGGATAGGTGCTATCATGACTAGGTGAAATTTGGGTCGTGACAATATGATGTCGGAGTAGAGAGATATTCGTATTTTTGCAAGACAGTGAAGCAGCTCCCTTTGGGACCTATAAAGTCGGTGGAGGACTATCATTTTACATAAAGTGGTTGGATGTGACGACCCTATAGGTCATTTTCTGTACTAGCTCTTATTTTCGCATTCCAAGACCTCTACTAGCTCCATTTGATATTTTTCGATTTGCATGTTCAGTTTGTGTCTTTTTCAAAAACAATTACGTAAAAATTTGAAGAAAATGTAATTTTTTGCTTTAAAATTAATTTGAGTTGACTACAGGCAATGTTTCATGTTAACAACTCTAGGTGTTTTGACGAGTCTCACGGGTCTGTATTATGATTTTGGAGTTGGGAGTGCGTCCGTAATTGAATTCGGAGGTCCCTAGGTTTATTTGACTTATTTTGCCGAAATTTAACAATTTAAAAGTTTGGAAATTTCCTAGTTTTTTACGTAGGTTAACTTCATGGATATTGAGTTCGAATTTTGATTTTGGGATTGGTATAGGTCCGTTTTTCTCTTTGAGACTTGCCTGTAAAATTTGGTATAAATTGGAGTTGGTTTTATAGGATTCAAATGCTTGATTGTGATTTTAGAGGTTCTTGAGTTTTCATTGCAATTTCATGCATTTTGACGCCCGATTCATAGTTCTATGTGTTATTTTGGTAATTTTGATCATGTGAGCGAGTTCGTATGATGTTGTTACACTTGTGTGTATGTTTGGTTTGGAGCCCAAGGGGCTCGGGTGAGCTTCGGATAGGCTATAGACCATTTCTAACTTACGAGATTACTGGTTTTCAACAGTTTCTAGTGCTTTTGTGCTTCACGATCGCAAGGGGAGTTTGGGGCGGGGGCGGATTGTTCTTCACCAACACGAGGAGCTGGTCGCGAACATGAAGTAGAGGGGGGGGGGGGGGNAAAAAGGGGGGGGGGGGGGGGGGTATTACCCTTCGCGAACACGACATGCTTCTTTCACGTGTGAAGCCTTTTGGGGATAAGGGGAAGGTCATGCATTACTCTCGCGAACGCGGGCCTTGGCTCGTGAATTCAAAGGCAAGGGTGAGTTAAGCCTTCGTGAATGTGAAGGGTACCTCGCAAACTCTATGGAATTTTGGCCGCTACTCTTCGTGAACACGTCAGGTGCTTCGCGAACGCAAACAACACTTGACACTCAGGTATTAAAACATCTAAAAGTCGGGGTTTGAACCATTTTGAAGTTAGATCTCGGCCTAGAGGCGATTTTGAAGAGGTTTTCATCCCAACTTTATTGATTAGTAAATTTTAACTTGTTTTATTACATTTTCATAAACACCCATTGGGAATTTTATAAAATTGAGATTTAGACCATAAATTGAAGTGAAATTTCGAAACAAATCACATAACCAGGCTGGGGGTGAATGGTAATTTGTTTTTGGTCCGAATCTCGGGTTTTGACCAAGCAAGTCTGGGGTTGACTTTTTCCAAATTCATTTAAGATTGAATCTTTTTTACTCGTGGGTAATTTCTAAAACCCATTTTGAATTATTTGAACTATATTTGTCTAGATTTGATTGATTTGGAGGCTAATTCTAAAGGAAATGTTGCGGTTGAGCATTGATTTGGTTCCGGAGTAAGGTAAGTCTCGTGGTTAACTTTGAGTTGAAGGATTAAGACTTGTTGGTGTATTCTTGCATGAATTATGTGTGGAAACGGCGCATGTGTAAGGTGAAAAGTATATATACATTGTTATTGGGTTAAAGAATGCGGGTGGAAATTGTTCTATTGTATTATGTTATTTCCATGACTTTGTTTTCCATGTCGTAGATAGATTATTACCTCTTTAATTGTTTGCGTTCTTATTTATTGATTATTTTATAGAGATGTTGGGATTTTTAAAGATACGATGAATTATCATTACACTATGATTGAAGTGAAATGACTTCCCACCATGTTTTACTATTTTGAAATAATGTTGTTTCTTGGTGAAGAAGAGTGAAAAGCACGAAGGGTGTTGTCGTGCCTTATTTGCATATGATATCAATTATTTGAGAGATGGTGAGGATTAAAGTAGGAAAGGTGATGTCGCGCATTTGATTTTTTATAATCATTTATCAAATCATGGGAGGTTGAGGTAAAAGCACGAAGGGTGATGTCGTGTCATTTCGTTTATGATATTATAAGGTGAGGACGAGAGAAAAAGCACGAAGGGTAATGCCGTGTCATTGTTGATTTTGTTGCTTTACTTGGTTTCTGGATTGATGATTTAATTGGTTGCATTATTATCGTTTTTGGAAAAGGGTTATTCGGTGACTTTTTACTTCTCGTTCTTATCGTACTCCCCTTTTTACATTTCCCCTCCTAGTTAATATTTTAATTGTTCTACTTGTTATTTTGTCGCTTTATGTATATACTTGTACAAGATTTACATAGGTGTCTTGTCATAGCCTCGTGACTATCTTGTGGAGGTTAGGCTCGACACTTTCGGAGTGCATTAGGTTAGTTATACTCATGTTAAAAGTCTGCACTTCTTATGTAGATACTGGTGTTGATCCCAACGACATATAGTGGTGTTTGTTCTCGGATTGAGCTGTATTGGAGACTTGAGGTATAGCTACACGGCGTCCGCAGCCCTGAAGCCCCCCCTTTTTTTATCTAGCTTCAAATAGTTGTATTTTCTTTTAGACCGTCTATGTAGTATTCTATTTACTTGTGTACCTGAGACAACACATTCACGGAGTATTTAGCATCGCGTTATATCTATCAACACTCTTTAAATTTTGAGTTTATTTATCATTACATATCATTACTTTGTGTTAATTGTAAAAAAAATTGGTTAATTAATTTAATAATGTCAGCTTGCCTAGCAAGTAGATGTTAGGCGCCATCACTGTCTCGAGGTTGGGATTTTTGGTTCGTGACAAGTTGGTATCAGAGCATTAGGTTGCGTAGGTCTCACGAGTCATTAACAAGCTTAGTAGAGTTTAGAGCATTGGTTGGGATACGTCTGTACTTATCTTCTAAAGTCTATAGAGTTTTAGGAAAATTTCACTTCTTTCTTTCTCTATCGTAGAATTTGATTCCATCACTGAATTTTGAATCATTCCATTCTTGTTCTCTCGCAGATGGTAAGAATGTGCACAATATCCATGGTGGGTCAGGATCTGGAGCCCCAGGTTTGCTACCACTACCAGGGGTAGATGCTGGGTCCGAGGTCGAGCCAGAGGCAGAGGTAGAGCATAGCCTAGAGCGCGTGCAACAACATCTATTGGGGAGCCTCAAATTGAAGAGGAGGATTATGTTCAAATTGTGCTAGTTGGACCACCTTAGGTCTCGGAGGGGCTTATTACTACCCCGGTACTTCAGGACCCTCTAGTCTGCTTGGTGGGCCTTTTGGAGAGCGTGGCCTAGACCCATGCATTTCTGATGCCACTAGTTATCTCTCATGCTGGGGAAGGAGCACAAACTCATGCTACTCACACACTAGAGCAGATGGCTCACAAATGTCAAACTCTGACAGCCCCCCCCCCCCCCCCCCCCCC
>ML292043.1:16824-31617 GCA_005239495.1 Nicotiana undulata
CGGGCCGCCCCCCCCCCCCCCCACCAGTTGAAGTGGCTCAGCCTATTGTTTCTACACGGACAGGGGAGAGGCCCGCAATGTCTTCTGAGGAATGGATGAGATTGAACAAGTTCACAAAGTTATTTCCTATTCTCTTTGGTGGAACACCTTCTAAGGACCCACAAGATTTCATTGACAGTTGCCACAAGGTGTTGCGCAACATGGGTATTGTGGAGTCCAATGGAGTCGACTTTGTAGTATTTTAGATGGCCGGTTCTACTAAGAGGTAGTGGCGGGATTATGAGAGAAGCAGACCAACAGGTTCACCACCCATTTGGGATCAGTTTTTACAATTATTTCTGGAGAAGTTCAGTCCTTTTACTATGAGAGAGGAGTGCCACAGTCATTTTTAGCACTTTCATCACGGTAGCATGATTGTTACCCAATATGACACCAGATTCCTGGATTTAGCTCGCCATGTAGTTGTCTTGCTTCCTATTGAGAGGGAGAAAGTGAGGAGATTCATTGATGGTCTTGCTTTCAGTATCAAGCTACAGATGGCCAAGGAGACTGGGGATGCTGTTTCTTTTCAGCGGGTAGTAGATATTGCTAGACAGATCGAGATGATTCAAGGTTAAGGTAGGAAGGCGGTATCTGAGAAGAGGTCTCGTCATTTTGGTGGTTTCAACAGTGCCTCATCATGAGGCAGGGGTTCATTAGGTAGGGGCCACCCTCCCAGGTCGATTCAGTTAGTGCATTAGGCTTCCCATGGTGCTTTAGGTAGTAATGGTTTTTATGGGTCTCAAACTGAGTAGCTAACCTACAATGCACCTTCAACTCCTATTAGCGCACCTCCGATCCAGAGTTATCAGGGTGGATATTTAGGTCGACAAGGTCAGTTCCACGGTTAGCAGTTGTAGCAATAGAGGACTTGTTATACTTGTGGTGATCCGAGGCATGTCACGAGGTTTTTACCTTGGTCATAGGGCTGCATGCCACAACAACATTCTCGTGCCATGATTCTGGCACTGGTTGCTCCAGTGCCTACTTATCCAGCTAAAGGTGGGGATCAGGCTGCTAGAGGTAGAGGTCATGCCTTTAGAGTTGGAGGCCAGCCAACTAGAGGTCGTTTGAGAGGCAGAGGTTAGGGTGGTGGGGCCTAACCCAACTTTTATGCATTTCCAGCTAAGCCTAAGGCAGAGTCATTTGATGGCGTCATCACATGTATTGTTCTAGTTTGCCATAAGGATGCCTTTGTATTATTTGATTTGGGCTCTACTTATTCATATGTGTCATCAAATTCTGCTTTATATCTGGTTATGCCTCGTGATTCTTTGGGTGCTCCTGTCTATGTGTCCATGCCTGCGGAAGATTCTATTGTAGTAGATCGTATTTATCGTTCGTGTCTGGTTTCTATGGGGACCTCCAACTTCTTGATATGGTTGACTTTGATGTTATCTTAGGCATAGATTGGCTATCACCTTATCATGTTATTCTGGATTGTCACGCCAAGGCTATGATGTTAGCCATGCCAGGGTTTCCTTGATTAGAGTGAAGAGAGAACCCTGGTCATTCTACTAGAAGAATTATTTCTTACGCGAAGGATCAACGTATGGTCGAGAAGGGGTGTCTAAAATATTTGGCCCATATCTTTTATCCTAGTGCAGAGGTTCCTTCCATGGATTTAGTACCAGTTATACGCAAGTTCCCCAGAGGTGTTACCTACAGATTTGCCGGGGATGCCACCCGATATAGATATTGATTTCTACATTGACTTGGTTCCGGGCACTTAGCCCATTTCTAATACACTATATTGTATTGCCTCATTTGAGTTGAAGGAATTTAAGGAGCAGTTGCAGGATTTGCTTGGTAAGGGATTCATTAAACCTAGTGTCTCGCCTTGGGGTGCACCGGTGTTGTTTGTGAGGAATAAGTATGGAACAATGAGGTTGTGTATAGATTATCGACAATGGAACAAAGTCACTATCAAGAACAAATATCTTTTGTCGAGGATTGATGACTTATTTTATCAGCTTTAGGGTGCCAGTGTTTTCAAAGATTGATTTGAGAACTGGCTACCATCAGTTGAAGATTAGGGCATCAGATGTCCCTAAGATAGCTTTTCGGACTCGGTATGGTCACTTTGAGTTCTTAGTGATGTCATTTGGTTTGACCAATGCCCCAACAACATTTATGGATTTGATGAACCGGGTGTTCAAGCCCTATTTGAATTCTTTTGTGATCCTCTTTATTGATGATATTTTGGTTTACTCCCGCAATCGATAGGAGCATGAGACGAATCTTCGTATTGTACTTTAGACTCTGAGGGATAGTCAGTTGTATGCAAAAATTTCAAAGTGTGAGTTTTGGTTGGACTCGATTGCCTTCTTTAGGCCATGTTGTATCATTCGAGGGCATTAAGATGGATCAGAAGAAGATTGAGGCAGTTCGGAACTATCCTAGATCTACTTCAACTATAGAGATTTGGAGCTTCTTCGGTTTGGCGGGTTATTATTACCGGTTCGTGGAAGGGTTTTCATCTATCTCAGCCCTATTGACATAGTTGACCCAGAAGGGTGCTCTTTATGAGTTGATCTTTCAGAAGCTCAAGACTGCATTGACTAAAACCCCAGTATTGGTGTTGCATACTAGTTCATGATCTTACATCGTGTATTGTGATGCATCGCGTATTGATCTTGGCGCGGTATTGATTAAGGATGGTAAGGTGATTGCCTATGAGTCTTGGCAATTGAAGGTTCATGAGATGAATTACCCTGTTCATCACTTAGAGTTGGCAGCCATTGTTCACGGACTGAAGATTGGGAGGCACTATTTGTATGACATTCATTGTGAGGTCTATACCGACCATCAAAGTCTCCAGCACCTATTCAAGTAGAAAGACTTTAATTTGCGGCAACGGAGATGGTAAAAGTTGTAGAAAGACTATGATATCACCATATTCTATAATTCGAGTAAGGCCAATGCATTGAGTAGGAAGGCAGAAAGTTGGGTAGTTTGGCATAATTACCAGTAGCAGAGAGGCTACTAGCCATGGATGTTTATGATTTAGCCAACCGGTTTGTGAGATTAGACGTTTTGGAGCCCAGCCGTGTTCTTGCTTGTGTTGTAGCATAGTCTTTGTTATTGGAGCGTATCATGGCTCGTCAGTTTTATGATCCTCACTTATTGGTATTGAAGGCTACGGTGCAGCGGGGTGGTGCCAAGGATGTTGTGATTGACGATGATGGTGTTATGCGGCTTCAAGGTTCAATTTGTGTTCCAGGTATCACAATGATGTACTGTGACTTGAAACAACACTATTGGTGGCGGAGAATGAAGAAAGACATCGTTGCTTGTGTATCTCAGTGTTTGAATCATCAACAAGTGAACCATGACCATCATAAACCGGGTGGACTAACATAGAGATTGGAGATACTAGAGTGAAAGTGGGAGCACATCATTATGGATTTTGTGGTAGGATTCCCATGGACCTTGAAGAAATATGATGCAGTCTGGGTTATTGTGGACAGGTTGACTAAGTCCGCACATTCAAGAGATTATCCACCTACACGGTGTTCCCATTTCCATTATTTCTAACTGAGACACACGATTCATATTGCATTTCTGGAGAGCCGATATGCGGAATAGATACCCACACCTTTTTACCAATACATGTACTTTTTTTTATGTTTGTTCGAGGATGAACGTTTCTTTTATAGGTGGAGAATGTGATGACCCTATAGGTTGTTTTGTGTATTAGCCCTTATTTGGGCATTACGAGAGCTCTACTGCTCCATTTGATGTTTCTTTATTTGCGTGAACAATTTGCATTTTTTTCGAAAGGTTTTTACGTAAATTTTGAATAAAGTACGTTTTTTTTCTTCAAAAACAACTTGAGATGACTATGGCCAACGTATTGTATAAACGACCCCGGATTGGTGTTTTGACAATTCTTGTAGGTCCGTATTGTGCTTTTGGATTTAGGCATACGCCTAGAATTGGATTCGAATGTCCCTAGGTTGATTTGACTTATTTTGCCGAAATTTAACAATTTGAAAGTTTTGAAATTTCCTAGGTTTGACCGTAGGTTGATTTCATGGCTATTGGGTTCAGATATTTTATTTTAGGACATGGTATTTTGCTATTTGAAACATGCCTGCAGAATTTGGTACAAATCGGAGTTGTTTCGATAGGATTTCGACACTTGGTTATTTTGGTGTTTAGACCGTACAAATGAGTACGTATGATGTTGTTACACTTGTGTGAATGTTTGGTTTTGAGCCCGAGGGTCTCGGGCAGTTTCAGAAAGGTTACAGATCATTTCAGACTTAGGATATTGCTGGGTTTTAGCAGTTTCTGGTGTCTGGTGCTTTGTGCTTCGCGATCGCGAAGGGGAGTTGAGGCTGGGGAGGATTTGTTCTTCGCGAACGCGAGGAGCTTGTCGCGAACATGAAGTAGAGGAAGGCTTACCCTTCGCGAATGCGACATGCTTCTCACGAACGCGAAGCCTTGTGGGATCAGGGGGGAAGGTCAGGTGTTACTCTTCGTGAACGCGGACCATGGCTCGCGAATGCAAAGTCAAGGGCGAGCTAAGCCTTCGCGAACGCGAAGGTCTTTTGGGAAATGCTCTTCACGAATGCGTCATGTGCTTCATGAACGCGTAGAACACCTGCACCCAGGTATTAAAAAATCTAAAAAGTCGAGGTTTGATCCATTTTCACCATTTTGAAATTAAAACTCGGCCTAGATGCGATTTTGAAGAGGTTTTTCATCCCAACTTCATTAGTTAGTAAATTTTAACTTGTTTTGTTACATTTCCATAAACACTTATTGATTTGAACCCTTAATCTAGGATCTTTCATGGCAGAAACTAGGGATTTCGGTAGAAATTGAGAAATTTGTAAAATTGAGATTTAAACCTCAAATTAAGGTCAGATTTCTAATTAAATCACATAACCGAACTTGGTGGTGAATGGGTAATTAGGTTTTGGTCCGAATATCGAGGTTTGACCAAGCGAGCCCGAAGTTGACTTTTGTTGACTTTTTCCAAATTTGTTAAAGATTGAATATTTTTCACTTGTGAGTAGTTTCTAAATCCTATTTTGAATTATTTGACCTGTATTTAGTCAGATTTGAATTGTTTGGAGACTAATTCTATTGAAAAAGCCACGGTTGAGCATTGATTTGGTTGTAGAGTGAGGTAACTCTCGTGGTTAACTTTGACTTGAAGAATTAGGACTTGTTGGTCTATTTACTACGTGAATTATGTATGAAAACGACGTATATGTAAGGTCACAAATATATATATGTTTTATTGGGATAAAGCACGTGGGTGGAAATTGTTCTATTGTATTATGTTATTTCCATGACTTTGTTTTCCATGTTGTAGCTAGATAATTATTTCTTTAATAGTTCGCCTTTTGAAGTTGTTGGAATTTTGAAAGTTGAGATGATTTATCATTACAATATGATTGAAGTGAAATAACTTCCCACCTTATTTTTGTTTTTGGATTAATGTTGTTGCTTGGTGGAGAAGAGTGAAAAGAACAAAAAGGTGTTGTCGTACCTTATTTGCATACAATATCAATTATTTGTGAAATGGTGAGAATTAAAGCACGAAGGGTGATGCAGCACATTTGATTGCTTATTATAATTTATCATATCATGTGAGGTTGAGAGTACAAGCATGAAGGGTGATGTCGTGTCATTTCATTTATTATTATATGGTGAAGACGAGAGTAAAATCACGAAGGATAATGTCATGCCATTGTTGATTTTACTGTTTTACTTGGTTTCCAGATTGTTGATTTAATTGGTTGCATTATTATCATTTTCGAAAATGGGTTATTGGTGACTTTGTACTTTCCGTTCATATCGTACTCCCCTTTTTACCTGTCCCATCCCAGTTAACATTTTAATTGTTCTAGTTATTATTGTTTGCTTTATGTATATACTTGTACAGGATTTACGTAGGTGTCTTGTCATAGCCTCGTCACTATCTCGTGGAGGTTAGGCTCCACACTTACGAAGTACATTGGGTCGGTTGTACTCATGCTACACTTATGCACTTGCTGTACAGATATTGGTGTTGATCCTAATGACGTCTAGTGGTGTTTGTGCTTGGATTCAACTATATTGGAGATTTGAGGTATAGGTGCACGACGTCCGCAACCCTGAAGTCCTTTTCTTTATATAGTTTACTATTTATTTAGCGTCAAACAATCATATTTTGTTTCAGACCATCTATGCAGTATTCTAGCTACTTATGTACTTGTGACTCCGGAATTTTGGGAGTAGTTTTTTATCAACACTGTGTTAAATTTTGAGTTTATTTATTGTAAATTATCATTACTTTGTGTTAATTGTAAAAATACTGGTTTAATATAATAACGTTGGGTTGCCTAACAAGTAGATGTTAGGCGCCATCACGGTCCCGAGGTTGAGGATTTTGGGTCATGACAAGTTTGTATTAGATCACTAGGTTGCACAGGTCTCACGAGTAATTAGCAAAACTTAGTAGAGTCTGGAGGAATGCTACAGAGATGTTTGTACTTATCTTCTAAAGACTATAAAGCTTTAGGAAATTTCACTTCTTTCTTTCTTTCTCATGCGATTTTATACTATCACGGATGTTTGAATCATTCCATTCTTGTTCTCTCGCAGATGGTGAGAACACGCACGATATCCACGGTGGGTCAGGAACCGGGTGAGAACACGCACGCACGATATCAGGTTGCTGCCACTATCAGGGGTAGAGGCCTGTGCCGAGGTCGAGGTAGAGGCAGAGGAAAAGCTCACCCTAGAGCGCGTGCAACAACATCTATTGCGGAGCCTCAGATCGAGTAGGTGGAGGAGGAGGTTCCTATTCAGACCGTGCCAGTTGGACCAACTCAGGTCTCAGAGGGGTTTATTACTACCCTGTTACTTCAGGACGCTCTATTCCTCTTGGTGGGCTTTATGGAGAGTGTGTCCCAGAACAGTGCATATTCGATAGCACCTGTTGTCTCTCAAGCTAGAGGAGGAGAATAGAATCATGCTACTCACACACTAGCGTGATCGCTCACGGATACCAGACTTTGGCATTTCCACCAGCTGGAGAGGCATAGCCTATTGTTGCTACACAGACTGGGTAGAGGCCTGCAATGTCTTTTAAGGGGTTGATGAGATTGGACAAGTTCATAAAGTTATTTCCTATTCACTTTGGTGGAACACCTTCTGAGGACCCATAGGATTTCATTGACCATTGCTACAAGGTGTTGCACAACATGGGTATTTTGGAGTCTTATGGAGTCGACTTTGCAGTGTTTCGGATGACCGGTTCTGTCAAGAGGTGGTGGCAGGATTATGAGCGGAGCAAACCAGTAGGTTTACCACCACTCACTTGGGATCAGTTTTCGTAGCTATGTCTGGAGAAGTTCATCCCTTTTACTTTGAGAGAAGAGAACCGTAGTCAATTTGAGAACCTTCAATAGGGTACCATGACAGTTACCCAATATGAGACTAGATTCATGGATTTAGCTCGCCATGCAGTTTTCTTGCTTCCTATTGAGAGGGAGAGAGTGAGGAGATTCATTGATGGTCTTGCTTTCGGTATTAGGATATAGATGGACATGGAGACTGAGGATGATATTTCTTTCTAGCGGGCAGTAGAGATTGCTAGACGGATCGAGATGATTTAAGGTCATAGTAGAGAGGCGATATCTGATAAAAGGCCTCATCATTTTGGTGGTTTCGGCGTTGCCTCATCTGCAGGCAGGTCTTCATTTGGTAGGGGCCACCCTCCCAGGCCGATTCAGTCACTACTTCAGGCATCCCATAGTGCTTCGGGTAGTCGTGGTTCTTATTGGTCTCATCCTAAACATCTAGCCTACAGTACACCTTCAGCTCCTATTAGCGCATCTCTGATCTAGAGTTAGCAGGGTCGTTATTGTCACGCCCCAAATCGAGGGCGGGACCGTCGCCTAACCGAATGAACCCGGTCAAGCGAACCTGATTTTCCTTCCCTACCCAACGCATTTACCCGTGTTTATAGCATACATTATTCATATGAAATAGTGAGAGAAAATCAAAAGCGTGGGTTCACAATATAAAGTCCATTTTTCCTCTTTTAACGTTTTAACATTAGATCTTACCAAAACATACATACTAAGTACAACATTCCCGATATGGGACCACGATTATGAGTGAATATGACAACTACCAAAAATATGTATATACAACCCACATAATGTCTACGGAGCCTCTAAGAGTACGAAAATGAATACATGGACTTGCCGGCAACAAGGCCCCGGCTATACCTCGAAAGAATGACATATACAAAATGAGTTAACATGAAATACACACAACCCCGAGAGTAAGTGGGGCTCACCAGAACTGCTGGAGGGATGGAGGAAAGGCACCACTATTGGCGATTAGTGCTACGTGCTACAGAACCACCTATCTCCATTTAAAGATGTAGCGCCCCCTGCAAAAGGGACGTTAGTACAATTAAATACTACTATTATGTATGAACAAACCTACTCTAGATAGGATAAACATCAACAATCAAATTCAAGTAGAGGTATCATACAACAATGCACCGAAGCAAGGGAAACACAAACAAGAATTTCCACACACCCCCATCCCGTTTTGCCATCTTTTGGATTATGTTCTTTTAAGTTTCATCTTATTATTATTATTATTATTATTAATCCACCGTGTCATTGTCACACGGAGTCTGATATCTGCCTGATCGGCTAAGACATCCTAGGTGAGGTCCTAATTTCAATCACATCACATATCACCACCGTGGCTTGGTCACATGGAGTCCGATCTCTGCCCGAATCGGCTAGGCTAACACTGTGGCATGTGCACTGCTCACATAGTCCGATCTCTGCCCGATCGGCTAGGACATATCAACTGGAACAGTGAGGACAATAATCATCATCATATTATAATCATATCACAATATCAAGTCATCCATGTATACGGCATGGAGTCCGATCCCAGCCAGATCGGATAGGCCTTCTCACCCCTAGGACATTCTCCTGGTCCATTTATGGATATTTTAGATCACTTACATCATCTTTTTACCTTTTTGATCCCCAACACATATCACTCTTTGATTCATCTTTCATATCATTAGAATCCTTTGATTCATATTTCACAACAGTCTATCCTTTAATCCATATTCCATAACAACCCAATCCATTAATTCATGTTTCATATCAATTTAACCTCTTGATTCGTACTGCATATCACTACTATCTCTTTACTCAAATTTCATATCATCACCACCTTTTTGATTCATATTTCATACCATTCCAATCTTTCAATTTACCACACCCATCATATACAAGGATCACACACATAGTAGAAGAAGGAACATAACGATCACAACTCATATACTCAAGTAGCACAACGATATGGTAATATCATGGAACTTTACAGAAGCAAGAATTTCTCAATTAGGCACATAGAAAACATAAATTCCATAGATAATTAACAAGAGATTCATACCCGAAAAGTGAACACAACGGGTTTATCCGGTGAAGATTAGAGTTAGCCATACATACCTCGAATTGAATTTCTCCTTAAGTTTCTATCCCAAATCACCGGACCTTCTAGCGCCTTCAATCTAATTTACAATGTGACACATTTATTCCTAGGATTAGTAATCATGAATATGACTTAAAATCATGTGGGCATTTTATCGAGCGCTATGTGTTCCTTTATATTACTAGCCCTTTTTTAGTGAAAGATTACTCTAACCTACTTTCCTTTACTATGTTATGGTAGATTAGGTACATGCATGCAAGATTCTTAACTCTCATCTTCAAGAACAACTCCATGTGTGTTCCATTGTAACTAGAATCTAGGAATTAAGGGAAAATGGGGTAGAAACTTACCTCTTATGATGAAGAAGATGACGACTACTCGATTAATTTTAGGCCTAAGTAGAGATGGAGGATCAATTTGGTGGAGATGGTGACTTTCTCTCACTAGAACCCACTCTCACTTCTCTCTATTCTATTCAGATAGTCGTTAAAATGAAGGGGATGGGTGTTTTTTTAAGCTGGGGGTCGGGTTTTAAAATTAGAAATTAGAAGCCCCGAAGAAGGTATGCGGTCAGGAATGCGATCGCATTCCTATTATGCGGTTCGCATACCTGTCGCATAAGTGGCCCTCAGCTGGACCAAAAAGAGAATCAGGTTGCCCAGGTATGCGGTAACTATGCGGTCCGCATACCTGTTATGCGATCGCATAGTGCGTCGCATAACTCCCGTCCGCAAAAATATAGGTGCATGAATGCGACAACTATGCGGCCCACATTTCATGAAATGCGATCGCATTATGGGCCGCATAGTTGTCCTCAAAATGGACAGCAATTGTCCAGGCATGCGACCACTATACGGTCCGCGTACATGATCTGCGATCGCATAGTGGACCTCAAATCCGCTCAATTCTGGAACATTTTATCTTTTAAGTCCTAGGGTACTTTTCACTCCAAAGGGGTCCGTTTTAAGAATTTCTACAATTACATCAACATGGGGGCCTATCTGGGCATCGTTTTTAGTCAGAAATTTTACGGGTCTTTACATCCTCCCCCACTTAACATCATTCATCCTCTAATGAGTATCGATGAATCACTAGGGTATGAAAACACAAAATGCCAACCCCCAAATTTTCACTAACTCCGATTTTTTTCGAAATTTTTTGCCGGAGTTTCCTTTGTAAATAGGATAATCCACCTGCCAGAGAGCTCCCGAAACACAATTCAACAAGTCCCACATAGTTCAGTTAACACAACGAATGGCACATAATTCAGTTATTTCAATGAATTGCACATAATTCAACTAACACAATACATACAAATATGGCACAAAGTTGAGAAGTCATAAGAGAAGGGGGATTAGGGGAGTGGGGTGGTTTTACACAAGATATGACACAAAACTTAGAGATGACCACTTTCATTAACAACTACCTGACTTATTCAAACAAATGAGGGTATTTCTCTTTCATTTCATTTTCCGCTTCCCATGTGGCTTCCTCGACTTGTTGATTCCACGATAACACTTTAATCGAATCAATCTCCTTGTTTCTCAACTTACGAACTTGCCTATCGTGAATAGCAACTGGAACCTCTTCATATGACAATTCTTCTTTAACTTTAACAGTCTCAACCGGCACGATGACAGATGGATCTCCAATCACCTTCTTTAACATGGACACATGAAACACCGGGTGCACCAATGACATTTCAAGAGGCAACTCCAGCCCATACGCCACCTTTCCCATCCTATGAGCGATACTATACGTCCCGACATACCTTGGGCTCAATTTCCCCTTCTTTCCAAACCGCATGACTCCCTTCATGGGAGATACCTTCAAGAATACCCAATCATCTACTTGAAACTCCAAATCCCGGCGACAAAACGTCTGAATAGGATTTATGATGACTCTGATCAGTTTTCAACCTCTCCTTTATGATTCTTACCTTCTCCATAGCCTGATGCACAAGATCCGGTCGTAGCAGTTCCGCCTCACCAACCTCAAACCATCCAATCGAAGATACCTTCTTCCGTACAATGCCTCAAATGGGGCCATCTGAATACTAGTATGGAAAATGTTGTTGTAAAAAAACTCTATAAGTTGCAAATGATCATCCCAGTTACCTTAAAATCAAGTACACAAGCTCGTAACATGTCTTCAAGCGTCTTAATAGTCTGCTCTGCTTGCCCATCAGTCTGCGGGTGGAAGGTTATGCTGAGATTTACCTGTGTACCCAAACCTTGCTGAAATTTCTTCAAAACGTTAGCTGTGAACTGGGCCCCTCGATCCAAGATAATAGAAACTGGAGTGCCATGAAGCCTGACTATTTATTTGATATACAACTGAGCGTACTGTTTTGCAGTATCAGTGGACTTAACTAGCAAGAAATGCGCTGACTTCGTGATCCGATCCACTATTACCCAAATTGAGTCGAACTTACGCGGAGTGCGGGGTAACCCCACCACAAAGTCCATATTGATCATCTCCCATTTTCATATTGGTATTTCCATAAGCTGCGTCAACCCACTGGGCTTCTGATGCTCGGCCTTCACTTGCTAACAGTTCGGACACCTAGACACAAAGTCCGCCACACCCCTTTTCATACCATTCCACCAATAAATCTCCTTGAGATCATGATACATTTTAGAACCAGAGTGTACAGAATATCTAGAATTGTGAGCCTCTCCCATAACTCTCTCCCGAAGATCATCCACCTCCGTAACACATAGTCTTCCTTGACACCGCAAGACACCGTCGCCATTGCCGAGTGAAAATGTTGTGGTCTTGTGATTTAGAATTTCCTCTCTTAAGTGTGCCAATGCTCGATCATTGAATTGCTTTTCCTTGACTTCCTCCACAAGCGAAGATTCCGCTCTGTTATGCACCACAACACTCCCTTCGTCTGAGGCCGGAAGACAAACCCCCAGACTGGCCAACTGGTAATCCTCTTGAGACAAAGGCCTCTGACCTGCTTCTAAATGAGCCAAACTCCCCATGGATTTCCGACTAACAGAGTCTGCCACCACATTCGCCTTCCCTGGATAGTACAAAATATTCATATCATAATCTTTGAGCAATTCCAACCATCTCCTCTACCTCAAGTTTAATTCATTCTGTTTGAATAAATACTGAAGACTCTTGTGGTCTGTGAACACGTCCATGTGGACCCCATAAAGATAATGCCGCCAGATTTTCAATGCAAAAAATCATGCGTCAGATAATTCCTTTCGTGGTTCTGGAGCTGCCTTGAAGCATACGCTATTAACTTTCCACATTGCATCAACACACACCCCAAACCAACCCTTGAAGCATCACAATACACCACAAACCCCTCTGTACCCTCTAGCAAGGTTAACACCGGCGCCGAAGTCAATCTTAATTCAAACTCCTGGAAACTCTTTTCACAAGCATCAGACCACTGGAACTTAACCTCTTTCTGCGTCAGCTTAGTCAATAGGGAGGCGAGAGTGGAGAATCCTTCCACGAACCTCCGATAATACCCATCTAAACCCAAGAAACTACGAATCTCTATCGGGGTCGTTGGTCTAGGCCAATCCTTCATCGCTGCGATCTTTTGGGGATCAACCCGAATCCCTTCCCTGGAAACAACATGGCCCAAAAAGGTGACTGATTCTAGCCAAAACTCACATTTTGAGAACTTTGCATACAACTGGTGTTGGTTAAGAGTC
Source organism: Nicotiana undulata (assembly GCA_005239495.1). Taxonomy (NCBI): domain Eukaryota; kingdom Viridiplantae; phylum Streptophyta; class Magnoliopsida; order Solanales; family Solanaceae; genus Nicotiana; species Nicotiana undulata. Next base: position 30,024 of record ML292043.1, read on the forward strand.
TGCAGAACTGCCCTAAGGTGATTAGCATGATCTTCCTGACTTCGCGAATAAACAAGGATATCGTCGATGAAGACTATCACGAAAGAGTCAAGAAACAACTTGAAAACCCGATTCGTAAGATCCATAAAAATTGCTGGGGTATTGGTCAGGACAAAAGACATTACCAAAAATTCGAAGTGCCCATAACGAGTCTTGAAGGTGGTCTTAGGAATATCCTACTCCCTGATCTTTAATTGGTGATACCCGGACCGTAAATCAATCTTTTAGAAGAACCTAGCACCTTGCAATTGGTCGAACAAATCATCTATCCACGGCAACGGGTATTGTTTTTTTATGGTGACCTCGTTGAGCTGCCGATAATCATTACACATTCGCAGGGACCCATCTTTCTTTCTGACAAAAAGAACCGGTGCACCCCAAGGCGACACACTTGGCCTAATGAAACCCTTTTCTAGGAGATCTTTCAACTGCTCCTTAAACTCCCTCAATTCTGTTGGCGCCATTCTGTAGGGTGGAATAGATATTGGCTGCGTATCTGGAAATACATCAATCCCGAAATCGATCTCTCTATCTGGTGGAATCCTAGGAAGCTCATCCGAAAATACTTCGAGAAATTCATTAACAACAGGCACAGACTTGGGAGCACACACCTTTGAAGTGGTTTCCGCAACCCGGACTAAATGGTAGATGTACCCTTTTCTGATCATCTTTGAGGCCTTAATATAGGAAATAAACCTACCTTTTGGCACGATATTATTCCCCTCTCACTCAATAACTAGTTCATTAGGAAACTCAAGCCTCAAAATCCTGGTCCGGCAGTCGAGTTTAGCAAAGCACGAATAGATCCAAACCATTCCCATAATTACATCAAAATATACCATTCCTGGCTCAATAAGATCGGTCATGGTATCCCGACCACGTACCGTGACAACACAATTACTATAGACTCGCGCGGCCATAAAAGATTCACCAACCGGAGTCGACACTGAGAACGGATCATGGAGTTGTTCGGGTTCTATCCCAAAACTAGAAGCAATAAAAGGAGTGACATATGATAAGGAAGACCCGGGATCAATAAGAATATAAACATCATGTGATTGAACAGTCAGGATACCTGTGACAACATCTGGAGAATCCTCTACACTCTATTGACCACTCAAAGCATAGAACCGACTGGGTCCTCCCCGACCTCGTGCACCACCCCTAGCTGCACCATGCCCTACTGGTGCTGAAGGGCCTCGGGCTGGTGGGCGTGCTGAAGATGTAGCAGCTGAAGAACTAGATGGCTGGGAGGCACCCCATCCTGTACCCTGGCTGAATGAAGGGCAATTGATGTGCCGGAGAATTTCGGCACATTTAATACCATATTGCTTAGACTAGGGCTCGTTTCAAGAGAATTTACTCTTACTAATCACAGAATTTTGGTATTTTGAAGTACACAAGGTGTGAACACTCAAGACCATGCAAAAGGAAGTTAAAAATAGAGAAAAGAGAAGGAAAATTGGCAAATGCGATCGCATCTTCAACATGTGAATCACATTTCAAGCCTGGGGGTCGCATACCGCAACAGAAAGTTGAGTCAAAATTAAGGAGT
>ML292044.1:0-10887 GCA_005239495.1 Nicotiana undulata
TTGATTATACGCACGAAGGTAAATGCCGTGCCATGATATTTGATTAAATTGCATTGTGAGGAACAGAGTAAAAGCACGAAGAGTGATGTCGTGCCATTATATTCGATTGAATTGCATTGTGAGGAAGAGAGTAAAAGCACGAAGAGTGATGTCGTGCCATTGTTTATTTTTTTCTGACATTTATATTGTTTCGTTGTCGAATATGTTGGATTACTTCTATCTGTCGATGTGACTATTTTATTCCACTTGTTCCCCTTTATTGCTCCCGTATCCCCTACTTGCCTTTTTATCACCTGCCTTCTGTTATTTCCTGTTACCTGCTGTAGAATAGGACAGGTTATCGTTAATGTCAAGTCTAGCCTCGTCACTACTTCGGCCGAGGTTAAGCTCGGCACTTACTCAGTACATGGGGTCAGTTGTACTGATACTACATTGCACTTCTTAATATTGTGCAGATCCTGCATTCGGACCCAGTGGACCGCGTTGAGGGAGTCACCTTCAGTCCACCCAGAGCTTCAAGGTATACCTGCTGGCGTTCGTGGGCCTTGGTGTCTCTCCTACATTTGGATTTCCTCATTGTATTGCATTTTCTTCTAGTTCCAAGACAATTATATATTTCTTTCAGACTTTGTATTTAGCACTCAGTTAGTTAGTTCGTGAGGTTGTGACACCCCGGTTTTGGGATTGTTCGTTGTTGTTGTCTTATCATTTCATTATGAGTTTTGTTGAAGTAATATTTTTTTTCCGCTGTGAAACGTTTGAGGTGATTTGGGATGTTCAGTAAAAAAAATTCGAGAGCTAATGGTGTGGGATGTTTTCGGAAAAGGTTGGACATTAATGAATTCGAGTTATTTCAGTAAATGTTTGAAGGTTAATAGTTTTAAATATTGTTACGTTGTGTTATTAAGTCAATAATATTGTATACGTTGGCTTGTCTAGCGGGTTCAACGTTAGACGCAGTCACGGCCTGAAAGGTGGGATTTCGGGTCGTGACAGGGTCATTACAAGTATTTACTATCCCACAACAATCTTTAGTGATACTAATGCTTACTAGTAGTCGTACTCGCGCGATGCACGATGAATATTAAAAAATATTAATAAAATTAAATTGAGATCGGGCTTGTTGGAACATTAGATCGTAGTGCTTTAATAAGATTCAATTGTCATCTTATTTTTCAATATGATATACCCAATAATAAAATCTCTATTAAATTAAAGGAACTTATATAGTCATCGAATAACTTTTTGGTTCCGTATATTTATTTATTATATTATCTAATATTTAGTATTATTACGTTTTTAATAGAAATTTTTTATTAGTATATTACTTTGTTTAATATTTTTATCTGCTACTTTCTTTTTGTAATATAATAGAAGAAAAATATTTTATTACTTCTAACCAATTTTTTATTTTAAATTTTATTCTATTATTCTCAATAATATTGTCTGAATTTATGAATAAATATACATTTTATTTATAAAAGAACGAAGAATATTTTAAACAAAAGAAACAAAGAAAATAACTAACCAAAATCAACACTCACCCATGTTTGAGCAGTTATTTAGGTGCTAAATTTCTTTATGTCTTTTTTTTTCTTTTTTAAATAATATTTACAAATTTGTAGGAGGTTTGTCCTAAAATGTGACACTTATTAAATTTTTATTGTTACACTTAACATCATTATATTGATTTCCTTCTCCTGTTCTATATAGATATTTTTTAATTTTTAATTTTATTCTATTTTTCTCAATAATATAGTTTGAATAATGAATAAATATACTATTCATTTATTAAAAAACAAAAATGATTTAAAAAAAAGAAACAAAGTGATTAACTAACCTAAACCAACGCTCACCCATGTCTGAGTAGTTAATTTTAGTTAATTAATTTCGCTATGTATTTTTTTCTTTTTCTTTTTTCTTTTTTTTAAAAAATTTGAATCTCCGAATTTGTAGTTGGTTTGTCCTAAAATGTGACACTTGATAAACTTTTGTTGTTATACTTGACATCATCACACTGATTTGCTTCTCCTATTCTATATAGATAGATATATATATATATATATATTGATATGGACATAGACATCATATTAGGAAGAAACTACTCCCAAATTTGAATTGAAAGTTTTTTATTTATTTTTTATTTAAAAATAATTTTAAAACCCCAACTTTATTGGAGCGACAACCACCCAGTATAATCCCACATGTGAGGTCTAGGAAGGGTAGGATCATCCTACTAGGATGTACGCAGTCCAGGGTAGGGAGACTGTTTCCGATAGGCTCTTGTCTAAAGAAGCTGAAGGAAGCCCTGATAGCAAGTGATAGCAAGACAAATAATTAAAAAACTAAATCGGAGATATCAACAGAGAATATGAAAGAGGTACTGATAACAAGTAATAGCAAGATAGTATATTTAGAAAAATAAATCCAAGGCAGCACACGAGAATAATTTGAAACTACACCCCAATTTGAATTCGTAATTTTTTTATTTTTTTATTTAAAAATAATTTTAAAACCCCAACTTTATTGGAGCAACAACCACCCAGTATAATCCCACATGTGAGGTCTAGGAAGGGTAGGATGTACGCAGTCCAGGGTAGGGAGACTGTTTCCGATAGGCTCTTGTCTAAAGAAGCTGAAGGAAGCCCTGATAGCAAGTGATAGCAAGACAAATAATTAATAAACTAAATCGGAGATATCAACAGAGAATATGAAAGAGGTACCGATAACAAGTAATAGCAAGATAGTATATTTAGAAAAATAAATCCAAGGCAGCACACGAGAATATGAACGAAGTACTGCTAGCAAACTACGGAATAACCGATGGCAAGTAATGACGGAACAAGACATGCGAGTATAGAAAACTAAGGGAAAAAAGGGTACCATACTGGCACTAATACTATTGAACTAGAGAAGACAAAGGAAAACGCCCGGCTACCTACTAACCTTCTACCCTAATCTTCAACCTCCACACCCTTCTATCTAGGGTCATATCCTCGGTCAGCTCAAGCTACACCATGTCCCGCCTGATCACTTCTCCCCAAGACTTCTTAGGCCTACCTCTACCCCTCCTCTCACCTCCCAAGGCCAACCTCTCACATCTACTGACTGGGGCATCTGTGCTTCTCCTCTTAACATGCCTGAACCATCTCAACCTTGCATCACGCATCTTTGCCTCCACAGGGGCCACTCCCACTTTCTCCCGAATAACTTCATTCCTAATTCTATCAAATCTAGTATGCCCACACATTCATCTCAACATCCTCATTTCGCTACTTTCATATGCTGGATATGTGACTTTTTGACCGGCCAACACTCTGCCCATACAACATAGTCGGTCTAACCACTACCTTGTAGAACTTACCCGTATGTCTCAACGGCACATTCTTATCACACAAGACACCGGAAGCGAGCCTCCACTTTATCCATCCTGCTCAAATACGATGTGTAACATCCTCATCCATCTCTCCATTCTTCTGAATTATAGATCCCAGATATTTGAAACTCTCTCTCCTGGTAATGACTTGCGTATCGAGTCTCACATCCCCGTCCGCCTCCTGGGTAACACCACTGAACTTGCACTCCAAGTATTCTGTCTTGGTCCTGCTAAACTTGAAACCCTTAGACTCTAAAGTATGTCTCCAGATCTCTAACCTCTTGTTAACGCCACCTCGCGTCTCATCAATCAGGACTATGTCATCCGAAAATAACAAGCACCAAGGCACCTCCCCTTGAATGTGATGCGTCAAAGAATCCATCGCCAGGGAAAACAAAAATGGGCTAAGTGTTGATCCCTGATGCAACGCCATCTCAGCCGCAAAGTATTCAGAGTCTCCTCCTGCTGTCCTAACTCGTGTCTTAGCCCTATCATACATGTCTTGAATCACTCTAATATACGCTACAAGCACTCCTCCATCCTCCAAGCATCTCTATAGAACCTCGCTCGGGACTTTGTCATAGGCTTTCTGCAGGTCAATGTACACCATATGAAAATCCTTCTTCACCGCCCTATACCGCTCTACCAATCTCCTCACAACATGAATGGCCTCAGTAGTCGACCATCCCGTCATGAAACCCAACTTTATTAGAGCGTTGTCCTAAGAATCTACACTTGTCATCGTATGGTTATGCCACTTGCAATCATATTATGTTACTTCTCTTTTTATATATAAAATAGAATATATATATATATATATATATATAGAGAGAGAGAGAGAGAGAGAGAGACTATATTAGGAAGAAACTATTTTTCAATTTGAATAGGCAATTTTAGTTTTTTTTAAATTTTATTTTCGAATTTTATAGTTATTTAAATTCAAAAATAATAACCAATAACTAATTTCTAACTACATAACTAATTATGCCATGTGGCTTTATTCTATGCTGCCATTTGACTTAATATGGTATCTTTTTGTTTCGCTTTTAAGAATATATAGATATAGATTCCTTCCAATTCTAAAATATGTTAGGTAGATTAAACTATCCTTCTTATATTTTATCAAAGTTTTTATCAAAACAAATTGTATGAAAGCCCTTAAAAAATGTTAAGATCTTATTGCAAAATACTACTTTCACTAGGTGCCAAAATTGTCCATTACATTTTTTGGTAATGATTATTCATTATTTTTTATATAGAACACACATAAGGAAATCTAGAACCTACCAGGAATCTTAGGGTCTTTTGGTACAATCAGGGGCGGCTCAACAGATCTTGTGGTCTAATGGGAAATCATATCAAGAGGTCCTTAAATTTATTTTATAAAAGATTTATACTAATAATAAAATTTATTTTCTAAACAATAAAATTAATCATTTAAGACAAAAAATAGCGAATTAAAAAAAAGGGAAGAAGAACACAAAGAATAAAGTGGTGAATTACCGGATGTTGAGGTCAAAAACTCAAAATGAAAATTTTGATTTGGCTATGATCACAATCAAGAAAAAGAAATAATCGTATATAAACGTAATAACTTAATGTTTGAGTATTGATAATGTCAAAAATATTTACTCATTCTGATCAATTTAAATGATAATTGTAGTTTATTTTATTAATTAGTAGCACTTATTGGTGAATATCTAATATTAATTGTAGATAACCTAATATAATACATTGAATTGCTCTAAAAGAAAATCAGTGCATGAATGGTTTTGTGTTCATGCAGTTTCAAAGAAGATTGTAAAGAAATCCATTATCTTGTCGATATATATTTGAATTGCTATATAAAAAAGATAAAATAAAAATTGAAAAGTTAAGAAAATATACTAATTAATGCGTAAGAAAACTATTATAATTTATGAACTTATTGATAAAAAATAACCTTAATCAAATAACAAAAAAAATATATTGTAACACTTTTTTATAATAATTATTTATATAAATTCTATAATATATATATAATAGTCATAATAATAAGAGATTAAGTAAATTTGGGGCCTTCAAACTTTGTGGGGGCCTAAGACAATGACCTCTGTAACCAAACCTTTGGAGCCGCCCCTAGTTATAATGGTGGAATATCCTATGAAGTTGTTGGGATAATCTGATGATCCAAAAAGTCATCCTAAGTAATTCTAGCTAAATTTGTGTTTTGAGGCCCCGAAAGCCTCCGTTAATCCCATATCGATATGTATGCGTAGCCCGGGCGTGTAGCCGGGAAGTCTTTATGTTGAAATTTGATAAAAAATAGAATTTATGATAACTAAATGAATAAAGTTGACTTTGGTCAATATTTTTGATACACGGACCCGGACCCGTGATGTGACGGTCCTGGAGGGTCCGTAGAAAAATATGGGACTTGGGCGTGTGCTCGGAATCGAATTCCGAGGTCCCAGGCCCGGGAAATAAATTTTTAAAGAAAATTATTTTCTGAAAATAATAAAGGCTTTTGAAAATGAATTTTGATGTGAAACCCGTGGTACCAGGCCCGTATTATGGTTCCGGAGCCCGGAACAGGTTTAATATGGTTATTATGAATTTTCTGTAAAATTTGGTAAGAAACGGACTTGGTTTGACGTGTTTCGGATCAAAAATGGAAAATTTGATAGTTTATGAAGTTTGAGAAAATTCTATGGATTTTGGAGTTTAATTCATTATTTCGGATGTTATTTTGGTGGTTTAATTACTTGAATAAGTCCGTAGGAGGATTTTGAAGTCGTGTGTGTATTTGGGTTTGAGCCCCGAGGGCTCGGGTGAGTTTCGGGTAGGTGTCGGGGTGTTAAAAGGTTGAAAAATCTGGTGTAATTGCTGGATTCTGGTGTCCAGGTAAATTACCCTATGCGAACGCATTCAAGGGGGTGCGAACGCATAGGGTAAAAGTGGGGTCTGGGGTCAGGGTCCAAATTGCTCTATGTGAACGCACCACATTGGGTGCGAACGCGAAGGGTATGTTAGACAGAGCTATGCGAACGCGGGGTTAAGGGGTGCGAACGCATAGGCTATTAGGGGGACCTGGGGGCTGGGTAGTGCCAGGCATGTGTGAACGCGTCCCCTGGCACGCGAACGCATAGGCCAATCTTGCTAACACTGTGCAAACGCGGACAAGGGGTCGCGAACGCATAGTGTATTTTTGCCCAGTGATTTTAAGTGTAAAAAACAGACTTCATTACGGGATTTTCACCATATTTTCATAACTCTTCTTCTTCCCCAACCCACCTAAGCGACTTTTGAAGAACTTTTCCTCCATAGCTCCATAGATAAGTGTTCTTAACATCGTTTCCTCTTATTTTCATCAATAAAACACTATAATCTAGGCCTAAAATCCTAAAATCAAAGTAGAAATTAGGGGTTTTGGGTAGAGTTAGGTTTTTGGGAATTTTGGGTAATTCAACCTCAATTTAGGGTCGTATTTCAAAATAAATTATATATTTGAACTCGTGGGGGTATGAGTAATTGGGTTTTGGTCTGAACCTCGTGTTTGGAACAAGCGGGCCCGGGGTCGAATTTTGGTATTTTTGGAAGAATGCTAGGAATTGTATATTTAGACTATGGGATTGTATTAATGAGTCAATATTGATATTATTAAATTGATTATTATTAGATATTATCGTTTCGGAGTCGGATTCGAGAGGGAAGGCGGTATTAGAGGCTAGAATTGCATTTTTGGACTGAGGTAAGTGTCTTGCCTAACTTTGGTGAGGGATTAGGTATTGTATGTTATGTGTTATGTGTTTACCATGTTTAATGTATAGGTGAGGTGACGAGTACCTAAACATTGTGAGTCAATCATGCCCGTGAGTCTATTTTTGATAAAAAATCAGTTATTTCTTCAATGTGCATCATACTATGTAATTGCCTCTACTTGAGAAGTTGATTGTGGTTGATGTACTGGTTGTAGAGATTATGAAATGTTGGTTCAATTGAGGATCCAAGCATACAGTATATATATTGAGTTGTTTGGTTATAGCTGAGACCCTTTGACGGGTATTTATTGAGATATTGACTGATATTTTCCTTGCCGGGTGATTTGAACTGTATTTTTCCAACTATGTTGCATTCCTTACCATACACATTGTCTTGCATTGGTGAGGAAGAGTGTAAAGCACGAAGGGTGATGTCGTGCCATGTTTTTACATTGATTACATCATGTCATGCATAGTGAGGAAGAGAGTAAAAGCACGAAGGGTGATGTCGTGCCATGTTTACATTTATTGAAAGCACGAAGGTTAATGTCGTGCCATGATTACATTGATTACAACATACATTGCATTGGTGAGGAAGAGAGTAAAAGCACGAAAGGTGATGTCGCTCCATTGTTATCATTCAGACATGTCATTCATACCTTATCAGTTTCCGGTAAATTGTTTCTTTTCTTACTTGATGTTAATTAACTGCTCTATCTCATTGTTTTTCTCTTTATCAGCTCCCGTTCCCCGTATATGACTCTTATCCTTCCTTGCTTTGTTATTTGTATTTTGTGTTGTAGAATAGGACTGGTGAACGTTATTTGTTAAGTCTAGCCTCGTCACTACTTCGGCCGAGGTTAGGCTCGGCACTTACTCAGTACATGGGGTCGGTTGTACTGATACTACACTGCACTTCTCTATGTTGTGCAGATCCCGCTTCCGGACCCCGTGGACCGCTCTGAGGGAGTCGCCTTCAGTCCACATCGAGCTTCAAGGTATACCACTGGCGTTCGTGGGCCCTGGAGACTCTTATACTATTAGTATCTTATTGTCTTATTTCTCCTTCCGTTCTAAAGACAATATTGTATTTCCTTTCAAACTTGTATTTAGTATTCTTATAGACAGTCCGTGAGGTTGTGACACCCCGGTTTTGGGATTTTGCGATGTGGTTAACTTTATTATTTCATTATGCATTTTTCGGATTATTATTACATTTCTGCTGTAAAACTTTTGAAGTGGTTCTGGTTATTTCAGTAAGGGTTTGAAAGATAATTGCTTTATTACTGTTAAGTTGTTTTATAAATGTCAAGGTGTTGTGTACGTTGGCTTGTCTAGCGGGTTCAACGTTAGATGCAGTCACGGCCTGAAAGGTGGGATTTCGGGTCGTGACAAGTTTGTATCAGAGCCCTAGGTTGCTTAGGTCTCACAACTCACGGACAAACTTGGAAGAGTATGAGGGATCGGTACGGAGACGTCTGTATTTATTCCCCAGAGGCTGCAAAGTTAGGATACTCCTCTTCTCTTCATACTCTGTCATGCGTAGTATATTCTGTATACTGATCGAGTTTCAATTCTACTCTCTCGCAGATGGCGAGGACGCGTGCTTCCCTTTGTTTCGCCCAGCAGCCCGACACTCCTGCTACAGCTCCTATGAGGAGTCGAGGTCGAGGACGAGGTCGTGCTAGAGACCGAGGCCGGGGTAGGGCTCAACCAAGAGCAGCAGCCCCAGTGGAGGACCCTCAGGTCGAGTCTGACGAGGAGGTCCCAGTTCCGGTAGCCCAGTTGAACCAGCGCAGGTCCCAGAGGGGTTCATAGCTACCCCAGTGCTTCAGGACGCTCTAGTCCGCTAGGTAGGCCTTATGGAGAGTGTGGCTCAGGCCGGTCTTCTTCCTACAACACCAGCTGGATCTCAGGATGGGGGAGGGACCCAAACTATTGTTATTCATACCCGAGAGTAGGTTGCCACTCAGTTTCAGACTCCAGCACCTCAGACAGCTGGAGTAGCTCAGCCGGGTATTGTGGCACCGGCAGTCGAGGGTGCAGCTAGGTCAGCAGATGCTCTATGGAGACTGGACAGATTCACCAAGTTATTCACTACTACTTTTACTGGTGCACCGTCAGAAGATCCACAGGATTATTTGGACAGCTGTCATGAGGTTCTTCGAAACATGGGCATAGTCGAGTCCAATGGAGTTTACTTCGCTACTTTTCGACTATCTGGCGCAGCCAAGACTTGGTGGAGGGACTACTACTTAGCCAGACCAGCTAGGTCTGCACCTTTGACTTGGGCTTAGTTCACGGAGGTATTTTTGGGGAAGTTCCTTCCCATTACTCAGCGAGAGGAACTTAGGAGGCAGTTTGAGCCCCTCCAGCTGGGATCTATGTCTGTCACTCAGTACGAGACCAGGTTCATCGCTCTAGCCAGGCATGCATTGATGATACTCCCCACTGATCGGGAGAGAGTTCGGAGGGTCATTTAGGGATTGGCCCAGCCTATACGACTCCAGATGGCCAGGGAGTCGAGTACTGATATTTCATTCCAGGATGCGGCCGATGTTGCCAGGGGGGTTGAGATGATTTTGTCACAGGGAGGTGGTCAGGGGGCTGACAAGATGCCCCGTAATTTTGGTAGATTCGGTGGAGCCTCATCTGGAGGCAGGGATTCTTTCAGTAGGGGTCATCCACCCCGACCTTTTCAGTCAGCACTTCAGGTATCTCCCCGTGCACCGCCANGCTTCAGAGTTACCAGGGTAGTTATCAGGGTCGTCAGGGCCAGTTTTCGAGTCATCAGGCGCAGCAGCTGAGATCTTGTTATACTTGTGGTATGCCGGGGCACCTTGCCAGATTTTGCCCTCGAGCTTGGAGTGGACCCCAGTATCAGGGTTCCCGTGCCTTGATTCCCGCAGCAGGTGCACCCTTACCCCCTCAGCTAGCTAGGGGTGGTGGTCGAGGTGCCAGAGGTGGTGGTCAGGTTCATAAAGGTAGAGCACAGGCCGCGAGGGGTAGAGGCCAGTTTGCAGCAGGTAGACACAAGGATGTTCAGATTGGAGGGGCTCAGCCCTGGTGTTATGTTTTTCCTGCTCGTCCTGATGCTGAGGCTTCTGATGCAGTTATTGCAGGTACGGTTTCAGTTTGCAGCCGAGAGGCTTCGGTGTTATTTGATCCGGGTTCTACATTCTCCTATGTGTCTTCATATTTTGCCCCTTATATGAGTATGCCCCGTGATTCCTTGAGTACTGTTGTACATGTGTCTACACTTGTGGGTGATTCTATAGAGGTAGATCGAGTCTACCGTGCTTGCGTAGTAGTTATTGGTGGTCTGGAGACTCAGGTTGATCTTTTGCTTCTTGATATGGTTGACTTTGATGTTATATTGGGGATGGACTGGTTATCCCCCTATCGTGCTATCTTGGATTGTCATGCCAAGACAGTGACCTTAGCCTTGCCAGGAGTACCTCGGTTAGAGTGGAGAGGGACTCTTAGTCATTCCTCGGGTAGGGTTATTTCTTATATGAAGGCTCGACGCATGGGCGAGAAGGGTTGTTTGGCCTATTTGGCCGATGTTCGTGATTCTAGTGCTGAGGTTCCTTCTATAGAGTCCGTGCCCGTGGTTCGTGAGTTTCCAGAGGTATTCCCTACTGACCTGCCGGGTATGCCACCCAACAGGGATATTGATTTTTGTATTGAGTTAGCTGAGGGAACTCATCCCATTTCTATTCCCCCGTATCGTATGGCTCCGCCAGAGTTGAAGGAATTAAAGGAACAATT
>ML292044.1:11052-33755 GCA_005239495.1 Nicotiana undulata
TGAGGATCAGGGCGTCTGATGTGCCCAAGACGGCTTTTCGCACTCGTTATGGGCATTATGAGTTTTTGGTCATGTCGTTTGGGTTGACTAATGCCCCCGCTGCTTTCATGGAGTTGATGAACCAGGTATCCAGGCCTTATTTGGACTTGTTCGTTATTGATTTCATTGATGATATTTTGATATACTCTCGCAACCGAGAGGAGCATGAGCAGCACCTTAGAGTCGTCCTCCAGACTCTGAGAGATCGGCAGTTGTATGCCATGTTTTCTAAGTGCGAGTTCTGGTTGAGTTCTGTGGCATTCTTGGGCCACGTGGTATCGGCAGAAGGCATTCAGGTGGATACGAAGAAAGTTTCAGCAGTTAGAGATTGGCCTAGGCCCACTTCAGCCACCGAGATTCGGAGTTTCTTGGGCCTTGCAGGCTATTGTCGCCGGTTCGTGGAGGGGTTTTAATCTATAGCAGCCCCTATGACCAAGTTGACGCATAGGGTTCTGTTTATTTCAGTAAGGGTTTCAAAGATAATTGCTTTATTACTGTTAAGTTGTTTTAAAAATGTCAAGGTGTTGTTACGTTGGCTTGTCTAGCGGGTTCAACGTTAGACGCAGTCACGGCCTAAAAGGTAGGATTTCGGGTCGTGACAAGTTGGTATCAGAGCCCTAGGTTGCTTAGGTCTCACAACTCACGGATAAACTTGGTAGAGTCTGAGGAATCGGTACGGAGACGTCTGTATTTATCCCCCAGAGGCTGCAAAGTTAGGATACTCCTCTTCTCTTCATACTCTGTCATGCGTAGTATATTCTGTATAATGATCGAGTTTCCATTCTACTCTCTCGCAGATGGCAAGGACGCGTTCTTCCCTTGGTTTCGCTCAGTAGCCCGACACTCCTGCTACAGCTCCTACAAGGAGTCGAGGTCGAGGACGAGGCCGTGCTAGAGGCCGAGGCCGGGGCAGGGCTCAACCAAGAGCAGCAGCCTCAGTTGAGGACCCTCAGGTCGAATCTGACGAGGAGGTCCCATATCCGGCAGCCCCAGTTGGACCAGCGCAGGTCCTAGAGGAGTTCATAGCTACCCAGTGCTTCAGAACGCTCTAGTCCGATTGGTAGGACTTATGGAGAGTGTGGCTCAGGCCGGTCTTCTTCCTATAACACCAGCTGGATATCAGGATGGGGGAGGGACCTAGACTCTTGTTATTCATACCCTAGAGCAGGTTGCCACTCAGTTTCAGACTCCAGCATCTCAGACAGCTGGAGTAGCTCAGCCGGGTATTGTGGCACCGGCAGTAGAGGGTGAAGCTAGGTCAGCAGATGCTCTATGGAGACTGAACATATTCACCAAGTTATTCACTACTACTTTTACTGGTGCACCGTCAGAGGATCCACAGGATTATTTGGACAGCTGTCATGAGGTTCTTCGAAACATGGGCATAGTGGAGTCTAATGGAGTTGACTTCGCTACTTTTCGACTATCTGGCGCAGCCAAGACTTGGTGGAACGACTAATACTTAGCCAGACCAGTTGGGTCTGCACCTTTGACTTGGGCTCAGTTCACGGAGGTATTTTTGGGGAAGTTCCTTCCCATTACTCAGCGAGAGGATCTTAGGAGGCAGTTTGAGCGCCTCCAGCAGGGATCTATGTCTGTTACTCAGTACGAGACCAGGTTCATCGCTCTAGCCAGGCATGCATTGATGATACTCCCCACTGATCGGGAGAGAGTTCGGAGGTTCATTGAGGGATTGGCCCAGCCTATACGACTCGAGATGGCCAGGGAGTCGAGTACTGATATTTCATTCCAGGATGCGGCCGATGTAGCCAGGAGGATTGAGATGATTTTTTCACAGGGAGGTGGTCAGGGGGCTGACAAGAGGCCCCGTCATTTTGGTAGATTCGGTGGAGCCTCATCTGGAGGCAGGGATTCTTTCAGTAGGGGTCATCAATATCGACCATTTCAGTCAGCACTTCAGGTATCTCCTCGTGCACCGCCAGTTCATGTTAGTGCACCACCAACATCTATCAGTGCATAGCCGCTTCAGAGTTACCAGGGTAGTTATCAGGGTCGTCAGGGCCAGTTTTCGAGTCATCAGCCGCAGCAGCTGAGATCTTGTTATACTTGTGGTATGTCGGGGCACCTTGCCAGATTTTGCCCTCGAGCTTGGAGTGGACCCCAGTATCAGGGTTCCCGTGCCTTGCTTCCCGCAGCAGGTGCACCCTTACCCCCTCAGCCAGCTAGGGGTGGTGGTCGAGGTGCCAGAGGTGGTGGTCAGGTTCATAGAGGTGGAGCACAGGCCGCGAGGGGTAGAAACCAGGTTGCGGCAGGTAGACCTAGGGATGTTCAGATTGGAGGGGCTCAGACCTGGTGTTATGTTTTTCCTGCTTGTTCTGATGCTGAGGCTTCTGATGTAGTTATTACAGGTACGGTTTCAGTTTGCAGCCGAGAGGCTTCGGTGTTATTTGATTCGGGTTCTACATTCTCCTATGTTTCTTCATATTTTGCCCCTTATATGAGTATGCCCCGTAATTCCTTGAGTACTAATGTACATGTGTCTACACCGGTGGGTGATTCTATAGTGGTAGATCGAGTCTACCGTGCTTGCGTAATAGTTATTGGTGGTCTGGAGACTCAGGTTGATCTTTTGCTTCTTGATATGGTTGACTTTGATGTTATATTGGGGATGGACTGGTTATCCCCCTATCATGCTATCTTGGATTGTCATGCCAAGACAGTGACCTTAGCCTTTCCAGGAGTACCTCGGTTAGAGTGGAGAGGGACTCTTAGTCGTTCCTCGGGTAGGGTTATTTCTTATATGAAGGTCGGCGCATGGGCGAGAAGGGTTGTTTGGCCTATTTGTCCTATGTTCGTGATTCTAGTGCTGAGGTTCCTTCTACAAAGTCTGTGCCCGTAGTTCGTGAGTTTCCAGAGGTATTCCCTGCTGACCTGTCGGGTATGCCAGCCGACAGGGATATTGATTTTTGTATTGAGTTAGCTGAGGGAACTCAGCACATTTCTATTCCCCCGTATCATATGGCTTCGCCAGAGTTGAAGGAATTAAAGGAACAATTGCAGGATTTGTTGGATAAAAGCTTCATCTGGCCTAGTGTTTCTCCTTGGGGTGCTCCAGTATTGTTCGTGAAGAAGAAAGACGGCTCAATGAGGATGTGTATTGACTACCGGCAGTTGAATAAAGTTACTATCAAGAACAAGTATCCTTTGCCGAGGATTGATGACTTATTTGATCAGCTTCAGGGTGCTACGGTGTTCTCTAAGATAGACTTGAGATGTGGTTACCATCAGTTGAGGATCAGGGCATCTGATGTGCCCAAGACGGCTTTTCGCACTCGTTATGGGCATTATAAGTTTTTTGTCATGTTGTTTGGGTTGACTAATGCCCCCGCTGCTTTCATGGAGTGGATGAACCAGGTATCCAGGCCTTATTTTGAATTGTTCGTTATTATTTTCATTGATGATATTTTGATATACTCTCGCAACCAAGAGGAGCATGAGCAGCACCTTAGAGTCGTCCTCCAGACTCTGAGAGATCGACAGTTGTATGCCATGTTTTCTAAGTGCGAGTTCTGGTTGAGTTCTGTGTCATTCTTGGGCCACGTGGTATCGACAGAAGGCATTCAGGTGGATCCGAAGAAAGTTTCAGCAGTTAGAGATTGGCCTAGGCCCACTTCAGCCACCGAGATTCGGAGTTTCTTGGGCCTTGCAGGCTATTGTCGCCGGTTCGTGGAGGGGTTTTAATCTATAGCAGCCCCTATGACCAAGTTGACGCATAGGGTTCTGTTTATTTCAGTAAGGGTTTCAAAGATAATTGCTTTATTACTGTTAAGTTGTTTTAAAAATGTCAAGGTGTTGTTACGTTGGCTTGTCTAGCGGGTTCAACGTTAGACGCAGTCACGGCCTAAAAGGTAGGATTTCGGGTCGTGACAAGTTGGTATCAGAGCCCTAGGTTGCTTAGGTCTCACAACTCACGGATAAACTTGGTAGAGTCTGAGGAATCGGTACGGAGACGTCTGTATTTATCCCCCAGAGGCTGCAAAGTTAGGATACTCCTCTTCTCTTCATACTCTGTCATGCGTAGTATATTCTGTATACTGATCGAGTTTCCATTCTACTCTCTTGCAGATGGCAAGGACGCGTTCTTCCCTTGGTTTCGCTCAGTAGCCCGACACTCCTGCTACAGCTCCTACAAGGAGTCGAGGTCGAGGACGAGGCCGTGCTAGAGGCCGAGGCCGGGGCAGGGCTCAACCAAGAGCAGCAGCCTCAGTTGAGGACCCTCAGGTCGAATCTGACGAGGAGGTCCCAGTTCCGACAGCCCCAGTTGGACCAGCGCAGGTCCTAGAGGGGTTCATAGCTACCCTAGTGCTTCAGGACGCTCTAGTCCGCTTGGTAGGCCTTATGGAGAGTGTGGCTCAGGCCGGTCTTCTTCCTACAGCACCAGCTGGATCTCACGCTGGGGGAGGGACCCAGACTCTTGTTATTCATACCCTAGAGCAGGTTGCCACTCAGTTTCAGACTCCAGCACCTCAGACAGCTGGAGTAGCTCAGCCGGGTATTGTGGCACCGGCAGCCGAGGGTGCAACTAGGTCAGCAGATGCTCTATGGAGACTTGACAGATTCACCAAGTTATTCACTACTACTTTTACTAGTGCACCGTCAGAGGATCCACAGGATTATTTGGACAGTTGTCATGAGGTTCTTCGAAACATGGGCATAGTGGAGTCCAATGGAGTTGACTTGGAATAAGTGAAGATTATTTAGGATAGGCTTCGTACAGCTCAGTCTAGGCAAAAGAGTTATGCAGATCATAGAGTTCGAGGTTTGGCTTTCATGGTAGGAGACCAGGTGTTCCTTCGAGTGTCGCCTATGAAATGCGTGATGAGATTCGGAAAGAAGGGAAAGTTGAGCCTTATGTATATTGGTCCATTTGAGATTTTGGATAAGGTAGGAGAGGTGGCCTACAGACTTGCCTTGCCACCGCATTTATCAGCAGTGCATCTAGTATTTCATTTATCCATGCTCCGGAAGTACATTGCAGATCCTTCTCATGTTCTTGACTTCAGGGGTGTCCAGTTGGACAAGGATCTGACTTATGCGGAGGAGTTGGTAGCTATATTAGATAGGCAGGTTCGCCAGTTGAGGTCGAAGAGTTATCCTTCGTTCCGTGTTCAGTGGAGAGGTCAGCCTGCCGAGGCAGCTACTTGGGAGTCCGAGTCCGATATGAGGAGTCGTCATCCCCACCTTTTCTCAGACTCAGGTACTCTTCTATGTCCGTTCGAGGATGAACGTTTGTTTTAGAAGTGGAGATTGTGATGACCCAGAAGGTCATCCGAAGTAATTCTAGCTAAATCTGTGTTCCGAGGCCACGAAAGCCTCCGTTAATCCAACCTCGATATGCGTGCACAGCCCGGGCGTGTAGCCGGGAAGTCTTTATGTTGAAATTTGATTAAAAATGGAATTTATGATAATTAAATGAATAAAGTTGACTTTGGTCAACATTTTTGGTAAACGGACCCGGACCCGTGATGTGACGGTCCTGGAGGTTCCCTAGGCAAATATGGGACTTGGGCGTGTGCTAGGAATCGAATTCCGAGGTCCCAGGTCCGAGAAATGAATTTTTAAAGAAACTCATTTTCTGAAAATAATAAAGGCTTTTGAAAATGAATTTTGATGTGAAAACCCGTGTTATCGGGCCCATATTATGGTTCCGGAGCCCGGAACAGGTTTAATATGGTTATTATGAGTTGTCTGTAAAATTTGGTAAGAAACGGACTTGGTTTGACGTGTTTCGGAAAACAAATGGAAAATTTTATAGTTTATGAAGTTTGAGAAAATTCTATGGATTTTGGAGTTCAATTCATTATTTCTGATGTTATTTTGGTGGTTTAATTACTTTCCGTAGGATGATTTTGAAGTCGTGCGTGTATTTGGTTTTGAGCCCCGAGGGCTCGGGTGAGTTTCGGGTAGGTGTCGGGGTGCTAAAAGGTTGAAAGCTCAGGTGTAATTGCTAATTTCTTGTGTCCAGGTAAATTACCCTATGTGAACGCCCTCAAGGGGGTGCGAACGCACAGGGTAAAAGTGGGGTCAGGGTCCAAATTGCTCTATGCGAACGCACCACATTGGGTGCGACCGCGGAGGGTATGTTAGACAGAGTTATGCGAACGCGGGGTTAAGGGGTGCGAACGCATAGGCTATTAAAGGGACCTGGGGGCTGGGTAGTGCCAGGCATGTGCGAACGCGGCCCCTGGCACGCGAATGCATAACCCAATCTTGCTAACACCGTGCGAACGCGGCCAAGGGGTCGCGAACGCATAGTGTATTTTTGCCCAGTGATTTTAAGTGTCAAAAACAAACTTCATTACGGGATTTTCACCATATTTTCATAACTCTTCTTCTTCCCCAACCCACCTAAGCAACTTTTGAAGAAAGTTTCCTCCATAGCTCCATAGGTAAGTGTTCTTAACATCGTTTACTCTTATTTTCATCAATCAAACACTAGAATCTAGGCCTAAAATCCTAAAATCAAGGTAGAAATTAGGGGTTTTGGGTATAGTTAGGTTTTTCGGAATTTTGGGTAATTCAACCTTAGTTTGGGGTCGGATTTCAAAATAAATTATATATTTGAACTCGTGGGGTTATGGGTAATTGGGTTTTGGTCCAAGCCTCGTGTTTGGACCAAGCAGGCCCGGGGTCGAATTTTTGTATTTTTGGAAGAATGCTAGGAATTGTATATTTAGGTTATGGGATTGTATTAATGAGTCAATATTGATATTATTAAATTGATTATGATTAGATATTATCGTTTCGGAGTCGGATTCGAGAGGGAAGGCGGTATTAGAGGCTAAAATTGCATTGTTGGACCGAGGTAAGTGTCTTGCCTAACTTTGGTGAGGGATTGGGTATTGTATGTTCTGGTTATGTGTTTACCATGTTCAATGTATAGGTGAGGTGACGAGTACCTATACATTGTGAGTCAAGCATTCCCGTGAGTCTATGTTTGATAAAAATTCAGTTATTTCTTCAATGTTCATCATACTATGTAATTGCCTCTACTTGAGAAGTTGATTGTGGTTGATGTACTTGTTGTAGAGATTATGAAATGTTGGTTCAATTGAGGATCCAAGCATACAGTATATATATTGAGTTGTTTGGTTATAGCTGAGACCCTTGACGAGTATTTATTGAGATATTGACTGATATTTCCCCTTGCCAGGTGATTTGAACTGTATTTTTCCCACTATGTTGCATTCCTTACCATACACATTGTCTTGCATTGGTGAGGAAGAGTGTAAAGCACGAAGGGTGATGTCGTGCCATGTTTTTACATTGATCACATCATGTCATGCATGGTGAGGAAGAGAGTAAAAGCACGAAGGGTGATGTCGTGCCATGTTTACATTTATTGAAAGCACGAAGGTTAATGTCGTGCCATGATTACATTGATTACAACATACATTGCATTGGTGAGGAAGAGAGTAAAATCACGAAGGGTGATGTCGTGCCATTGTTATCATTCATACATGTCATTCATACCTTATCAGTTTCCGGTAAATTGTTTCTTTTTTACTTGATGTTAATTAACTGCTCTATTTCATTGTTTTTCCCTTTATCTGCTCCCGTTCCCGTATATGACTGTTATCCTTCCTTGCTTTGTTATCTATATTTTTTGTTGTAGAATAGGACAGGTGAACGTTATTTGCTAAGTCTAGCCTCGTCACTACTTCGGCCGAGGTTAGGCTCGACACTTACTCAGTACATGGGGTCGGTTGTACTGGTACTACACTGCACTTCTCTATATTGTGCAGATCCCGCTTCCGTACCCCGTGGACCGCTCTGAGGGAGTCGCCTTCAGTCCACATCGAGCTTCAAGGTATACCACTGGCGTTCGTGGGCCCTGGAGACTCTCCTACTATTAGTATCTTATTGTCTTATTTCTCCTTCCGTTCTAAAGACAATATTGTATTTCCTTTCAAACTTGTATTTAGTATTCTTATAGACAGTCCGTGAGGTTGTGACACCCCGATTTTGGGATTTTGCGATGTTGTTATCTTTATTATTTCATTATGCGTTTTTCGAAGTATTATTACATTTCTGCTGTAAAACTTTTGAAGTGGTTCTGGTTATTTCAGTAAGGGTTTGAAAGACAATTGCTTTATTACTGTTAAGTTATTTTAAAAATATCAAGGTGTTGTGTACGTTGGCTTGTCTAGTGGGTTCAACGTTAGACACAGTCACGACCTGAAAGGTGGGATTTCGGGTCGTGACAGATAACTAATATCTATCATTTTAGTGTAAAGTTATCTAGGGATTAACTAATACTCCAAATTAAATATCAAATAAAGTATCTCAAACTTTAATTCAAAATTGATATCCTTATCTCATGTACCAAATGATTAGAAACATTGAATTTTTTTTGAAAATACATGGAAAAGGAAGGCAACTAATTGTGGAGTCCGGAACCTAATTGTGGTCTTTTTGGACTCAAAAAACCGAAATAAGTGGGAAAAAAATTTAGTGACCAAACTATATATAGCGCCCTTTTAAAGGGCGCTACATCTGAAGCGGATAAGACGTGGACGTATAACACGGTTTATTAAGGCTCTATATGTATAACGCCTTAATAAACCGCGTTATACCCCTTCAAATAGCCGTCCCATTCCCTTCCCCCATGTTTAAAACAAAATCCATCCCCCCCCCCCTTTTTTTTAATTCACACCAGCGCCCCGCCCCTCCCTCTTAACAAGCCTAAAAAACTCGAGTGGACCCCACTCATCCCACAAAAAGTAAAGAGTGTTGGTCCCAAATCCTAGCTAAGCCTTCTTGTAACGACCCGACCTGTCGTTACGTAGAACTTGCATTAAAATTTCTGTTATTGATGTGTTAGAGTTGGTAGGCTTGAAATCGGAATGGTTATAATGAGAAATTAGTCATTAGTCTTTAAAAATAACCTTAAAGTTGGAAAAAGTAAACTGAGAGTTGACTTATTGGTAAACGACCTCGGAATGCGGATTTTACGGCTCGAATAGCTTCTTTAGGTTATTTGGGACTTAGGAATGTGTTCAGAATAATTTTGTGATGTCCGGTATAGAATTAGGCTTGAATTGGCGAAAGTTAGTTTTTGGCGATTTCGATCGACTGTGGAAAATAGGCTATCGGAGTCGGAATAATGTTATTTTGGACTTGTCTGCAAAATTTCAGGTCAATCGGAGTTGATTTGGATAGTTTTGGCATCGTTGGTGGATTTTAGAAATATCAAAGTTCTTAGGCTTGAATCCGATGTGAATTTGGTGTTTTGATGTTAGTTTTGGTGTTTTGAGAGTGCAACTAAGTTTGAATGATCATATGTGATGTGTTGGTATGTTTGGTTGGGGTCCCGAGGGGCTCGGGATTGATTTCAGATGGTTAACGGGAATTTCGGAAGTTGGAAATTGCAGCAAAAAGCTGCTGGTGTGAAATCTCAGAGATTTCCGCACCTGCGGATGTTTGATCACAGGTGCGAAGTTGGGTGAGACGAGGGATTTCCGCAGGTGCGAGGTATTTTCCGCACCTGCGAAGCCGCAGATGCGGAAGGACAAGCGCAGGTGCGGAGGCCGGGCTTTGGGGATTCTCCGCAAGTGCGGACCTGGGATCGTAGGTGCGGGTCCGCAGGTGCGCTTAAGTGGCCGCAGGTGCGGAACCACTGTTCAGAAAATATAAAAATAAACCTTCCGCGACTTAAACCTTATTTTTCACCATTGTTGTACGGAAGAGAGCTTTGGGGATGATTTTTGAAGAGGGAAATTCTTGTTCTTCATAGAGGTAAGTGTTCTAGTCATTAAAACTCGATTATGGGTGATTATAGAATGTAAAACCAGTGTAAATTCATGGAAAATCAGTAGAAAAATTGGGTTTTAGGGCTTGAGATTTTGAGACCTTTATGGGTCGATTTGAGGGGTCAAACGAACTCCGATTTTGGTGTTCTTTATATGTACGTACTCGTGAGAGGACGAAGAACACTTTTGTATAAAATTTTCTGAGTTTCGAGATGCGGGCTCGGGAGTCGAGTTTTGACCGGTTTCGGATTTTTGAGCTAAATTTGATATCTTTCGATTGGAATTCGTTCCTTAAGCATATATTGATGATAAAAAATCTGAACTTGGTAGATTTGGAGCCTTCGGAAGTTGATTCGAGAGGAAAGCGTGTTGTGGAATAATTTCGGGCTAGTTTTGAGGTAAGTAATGTCTTTAAATCATGTACTGAGGGTATGAAACCCCGGACTATGCACCCTTTCACGGGTTTTGAAATGAAAAGTTTGAAAGTTTGGAGATATATTCCTTACTTAGGCGACTATTGAGTTTCGAAACGGCTTTTAAAGCTTATTTCCAATAGTACTATAGATACTTGAGATGTTTTGGGCGGTAAGCCATGTTTGGGGCCTAGTGCCGACTTGTTTACCCTTCGGGGGTTATGTTTTACTATTATCCTCACTGGTATGTTATGATTTTTCACTCAGTCTTTTCTGTGAAATTGTTTTGACACTCAGAGTATTTTGATACCACTTCTTGAAAATGAAACACTATTTTTGGGTCGAGAACCCGGTATATTTATAGCCTGAAGGTCAAATTGAGAGTGTGTGACTGAGTGAAGCTGCTGGACTATATTGTGAGGATGTGATGATATGAGTGAGGCTGTTGGCCTACACTGTGAGGATGATATGATATGAGTGAGGCTGCGAGCCTATATTGTGTGTGATTTATGCCATGTTGTGGCTTATTATAGCGCTTGGGCTGTAGGAGCCCCTCCGAAGTCTGTAACACACCCCCAGTGAGCGCCGGTACCGATTGAGTGATGCCCACGGGGCTTATGATGAGTGATTGTGAGGATGCCTGATGGGCAGAGTGATTGTGAGGATGCCTGATGGGCAGAGCGATTGTGAGGTTGCCTGATGGGCAGAGTGATTGTGAGGTTGCCTGATGGGCAGAGTAATTGTGAGGTTGCCTGATGGTCTAATACTGAAAGATATTGTTATGAGAAATGATTATGGCCCGAGGGGCAGTTTTATGAAGATTTTTACTGAGTTTTCAAACTATGATTTACTTCGTTTTCAAACGGGTTTTTATTGAGAATTTTACTGAGATATACTGATATTACACTTGGTTTAATTATTTTCTGGAAACTGATTTCGAACTTATGTATTTGATGAATACTACCTGGTGACTTGGTGTTTTACTGGCTTTTGTGAAATTGTGCATCTGTTCTGTGTGTTTTATATTTCTCAGACTGTGATTTATTTTCATTACTACTAAGTTGGCATACTCATAAAGACTCCATGTGCCTCTGTGCACAGATTCAGGTGATGGTCTGGAGCAGTAGTTGTCCTTGCTTGTAGTTGCAGATTCACGGGATTTCGAGGTAGTTGTTCAGCGTCCACAACTTCTCCATTTCCCTTCCTTATTTAGTTTAAAATTTGATTCAGAGACATATATCATAGTTTTAGCAGAGTTAGATTTATTCATTCTTAGATGCTCATGATTATTGTCTCCAGTCTTGGGAGGTTTTGTTTAGACTATTATTGGGACGCTAAGACTAAATTACACTATTCTATGCTTGGTTGCATGCTTATTGTTAAATTGTGAACTCTTGTAATTAAACAAATGCGTAGTAAAGTGATGGTTGGCTAGCCTAGTTCCATGATAGGCGCCATCACGGCATGTTAGAATTTGGGGTCGTGACACTTCTCTTTTTGTGAGTTGCTTGTTTCAGACTAAAATCTTCAATTCTAACTTTTCAAAAAACATAAATCGAGGTATTCCGATTTAGTTTATGTCGAAACTCGTATAAATAATGCTTTGTTTTGCGATTAAAATGGTATGTTATTTTTATTCGGACTAAGATATTAGTGTGCTAAAAAAATATGTAAAAATTGAGAAATCATTATTATTTGTTAAAAATATGTTAATAAATAATTTTTACTATTTTATATGTATTTTATGAATGTTTTGTGATTTAAATGTATTTGTTGTTTTGATCTAGTTTAGATTATTTATTTGCTTAAAGACTAGTAATATAGTGCCCTTTTAGCGTAGTAAAATTGTCACGACCCCAAATCCTAATCGGCCGTGATGGTGCCTATCGTGGAACTAGGCTAGCTAACACTCAAAATTTTCACATTTTTCTTTTCAAATATCTCAATTTATTTTCAACGATTCATAATACGCATATAAACTTCGAAATCTTTAAACAAAACAATCAAGCTAACAGTCTACAACCGTCCCCAAGACCCGGAGTCAACATGTCATGAGCATCTATGAAATAAACTAACTCTGCTATTGTCATAGACAAAGTCTAGGAATAAAATACTAATATTAAATAAGGAAGGGAAATGGAGAAGCTGTGGACGCTGGACAGCTACCTCGAAATCCCGTAAAACTGCTGCTAACGAATAGAGACGGCTACTGCTCTGAGCTGGTACCTGGATCTATGCACAGAGGAACAAGGAGTAATGATGAGTACGCCAACTCAGTAGTAATGAAAATAAATCACAGTCTGAGAAATAAGAAACACACAGCACATATACACCAATTCACAAAAACAGTAAATCACCAAGCCACCATAAGTATTCATCAAATACATAAGTTCAAAAACCAATTTCCAGAAATCCTTTGAAACAAGTATAATTTCAATATATCTCAGTAAAAATCAGTTTGAAAAACGAAGTGAATCGTAGTCAAAAACTCAGTAATTTTTTCATAAATCTGCCCCTCGGGCCATAATCATTTCTCAAAACAATCTCAGTAACAGCCCATCAGGAAACCTCACAGTCACTCAGAAACCTCACAGTCACTCAGTATCATCCCATCAGGCAACCTCACAGTCACTCAATATCAGCCCCGCGGGCATCACTCATTAGGTACCTGCGCTCACTAGGAGTATGTACAGATTCCGGAGGGGCTCCTACAGCCCAAGCGCTATAACAAGCCAAAGCATGGCATAAATGACACACAATATTGTCCCTCGACCTCTCTCATATCACAATATCCTCACAATAATGGCTCGCAACCTCACTAAGTCAGACACTCTCAACATGCCCTTCAGGCTATAAATATACTGGGTTCTCGACCCAAAACAGTATTGTATTTTCAATAATAGTATCAAAATACTCTGAGTGTCAAAACCATTATCAAGAAAAGACTGAGTGAAATTCATAACATATCAAGTGAGTAAAATAGTAAAAGCATCCCCCAAGGGGTATACAGATCGGCACTAGGCCCCAAACATGGCTTACAGCCCAAATCATATCAAAATATATTAATACTATTAAGCATAGGCTTAAAAATCGGTTTCGCAACTCAATAGTTTCCTAAAAAGGGATATATTTCCAAATTCTCGATTTTTGAAATCCAAAACCCGTGAAAAGGTGCAAAGTCCGGGGTTTCATACCCTCAGGACAGGATTTAAAGACATTACTTACCTCAAACTAGCCCGAAAAGCTACTCTGCAACCCGCTTGCCTCTCGAATCAACTTCCGAGCGCTCCAAATTTATAAAGATCGTATCTTTATCATCAAATTATACTTAAGGAATGAATTCCAGTTGAAAAATACCAATTTTAGCTCAAAACCTGAAATCGGTCAAAACCCGACCCCTAGGCCCCCGTCCCGTAACTCGACAAAGTTTATACCAAAATTTTCTTCATCATCTCACGAGTCCGTACATATAAAAACGCTAAAATCGGAGTTCGTTTGACCCCTCTAATCGACTCCTAAAAGTCTCATAATCTCAACCCCTAATTCATCAATTTCACTTTGAAATCATCAATCAAATCCCAAAAACGAAGATGGATTCATGAAATATAAGCAAAAAAATGGGTAAAGAACGCTTACCCCAATCCATATGGTGAAAATCGCCTCCGAAACCACTCAAATCCGAGCTCCCCAACTCAAGATATGACCGAAAGAACAAACTCTTGTTTTGTATATTTTTCTCCAGCTATTCTGCCTTGATTTTCGTGTCAAACAATCCCGAAACTCGCGTTTTATGCTTCCAATGTATTCTTTGTGAAATTCTAATCAATTTAGGCTTTTTAATCACTCAATTTGACCTTATAATGAAGGAGATATGTAGGTTTTAAGATTTGCAAATAGTGCAGATTTTTAATACGCCGTCAGTAGCAATTTCGTAATTAACCTGAAACATCTGGCAACCTTGGTAAAATGACTATAAAATCCTCATACGATATCCAAATTCGACGATTCTTTTTGTTACGGATCCGTAATTACGATACGGATCTAATTATTGATTCAAAACAATAATCGGAGCTCATTTGTTCAATATGATACCATTTATGCTTGAAGAAACGATGTCGAAGCATAAGAAAAATGAGCACAACGCAGCCCAAACCTATCCAAAACTCACCTGAGCTCCTCGGGACCCCATACGAACATTCTAAAAAGTCCCATTACATAACTCGAATTTAGTCGAACCTTCGGAGCACCCAAAACAACACCAAAACACTAGATCTACGTCGAATTCAAGCCTAAGAACTTCTAAATTTCCAACTTTCGCCAATTCAAGCCTAATTCTACACCGGACATCACAAAAATATACCGAACACACTCCTAAGTCCCAAATAACCTAACGAATCTATCCGAGTTATAAAATCCGTATTCCGAGGTCGTTTACCAATAAGTCAACTCTCAGTTGACTTTTCCCACTTTAAGGCTATTTTTAAAGACTAAATGACTAAATTCTCACTACAACCATTATGAACCCGAGCCAACCAATTCTAACACATCATAAAACAGTAATACCAACCTATGAAAAGGAAATAACAACAATAATAATGCAAATTCTACGGAACGACCGAGTGGGTCGTTACATTCTCCCCCACTTAAACACACGTTCGCCCTCGAACGTGCCTAAAGTTGTTCCAAACACCACCAAAATTTCCGTGTAACCTACCATGCACCTATTCGGAGATGATTCCATGTCACCCTGACCCATATAGGTCTAATAGCACAACAAAATTGAAGTTTCGAAGTCCAATCTTGACCCCTAAACCTTAGAACTACATTTTCACTTCTGAATCAATTTACAAGATCAAAATCCCACAACTATAAACTGAATAAGTCTGAGCACGCTGTATCAAGCCATATCCGAACCCAAGATGAAATCACATGACTTACTGCATGACTCAACTGCCCATAGTGATAACTCCTAATCACAATGGCCGTTCAAAACAACCCAATACCGGTACATATCCTCTTATCAAGCAGACCCTCGCTTAAACACTTTCATATGGTGCTGATGATGAAAGAAGCTCGTAGAAACCAGCAACCATTCATCCGATCAGCATCAATACCATCCAGAGCCATAACTTGTGCAACTTGTGCACTCAATAACAACATCCCAAGAGCTCAATTCATTAAATAAAGAAAACTCACACGCGAGGACTATCCTGCCATAAACTCCTACCATTACCACATCATGCTAAAAGCCTGGTACAAATCATGAAACCATATCACACAATTCTGACACCAAGGATCATACCTCTACTTAACTCTGCTACAAAGCGTGATCCCGTCCAACCGCTGGACCACATGACATACTCCAAGCCACCTTGCTTAAAATCAATAACCATGCAAAATTCGACATCAATTACTCAAAGTGCATTGCAATAACCACGGGGAAATCGGAAGATACCATTCCACCCGAACCAGAAAGAACATAACCAACACGTCTCAATCCTGCAACACCCAATTACTTACCTTACTCAAAGCTCGCTATAAAGCCCAATTAGAACTACACCTTATGCACATATATAACCAACGATCACAACTCCTCGAAACACCGAAAGGTAACTCGTAGATCACTCCAAAACACGAATGAGCTCAATGACAATCGAATGGTACATCCCTCAACAATAGTAATTCAGAGTCAACAATTTCGACTCGGTGCAGACCACACACCCATATTGGACTACCAATAACTCTAAGTCAACTCTAGTCACCCACCACAGGTAGATAACTCTCCGAACGTTCATAATGATTGAATCATGACATATACTAACACCTTACTAGCTTTGCTCGCATCCTCGTAGTTCACAACTACAAAATAATCTTTTCATGAAAACTCTCAGTCTCAAAATTCATGAGGCGCACCAATTACCATATCTGATCCCAATTCCACCACTCAAATATATAACACGCCCTTAATACTTTATCATTCCACGAGGGATACCCCCAAAATTCCTCTGTGTCACATGATGTTTTAGACTTCAATACTACACAATAATATAAGTTAATTGTGCAATACCCAATTTTCGAGTGATGTCTAATAAGAAGAACCTGGTTCTTCTTGGTCTACTACTTTCTACGGTTGCGGAATAATAAAGCAGTAAAGTAAAGACATAGTGATTTTTACGTGGAAAACACCTGGCTTAAAAGGTGAAAAACCACGACCTACTCCTCAGTAGGATTTGCTCAAACACTTAACTAAAAACTCTGAGCCAAACGGACTTACAAAATAAACTCTTTTGTAATCCTAGGATTAACTCTAATCCTCTTTGTATCAACTAGCCTCTAGCTAATTACTACAGACTTCAAGCTAACTCTAACTTGAACAATGTGTACCTATTACAGTTTGCTTCTAAGAAAGCTGAAAAGATACAATATTAAATCGCCCACTACAATCAACTAGACTAAATACATCAACAATGAAACTGTTTCTTCTAGTTGAACTGTAGCCTTCGCACAATACTTTTGCTTGCAAAATATCCTGGGAACTTTTGCTTTTCATAACTTGATTTACTTTTGTCTTTGTGCATCACCAATTTCAGCAGTAATACATTGAGTATTTATAGAGTCAGTTGTTGAGTACATGGTTCAATTCTGATCCAACTCTACCTGGGTATACGAGTTCGACTATGACTCAACTTTCTTCTATATTTCTGTCCTTGCTGAAATCAACTTCAATCTTCTTTATCAGTTTGCAACCTTTTCGTATTAGTAGACATCTTTTAGCTCTTTGATACTCAGTAATCACTGATATCTCCTATGCATGAACAACTCTTGTGCCACATGTTTCGTTCAGATGTGTGTGCTCTGATGGACCTGGTTTAACTTGTCAATCTTCAAAACCCATTCAGTGACATGGGCCAACAAATTTCCCCTTTTTGATGATGACAAACTTTGTGCTTTTATCCTGTATACACTTCAAACACTTTGTATAATTTTAAGCATCAATCATTGAGAACCAGGTTCATTGGGTTATAAATATCACTTTTTGAAAAAAAAAACACAACACCAGCACACATCTTCCACCTTTTGGCATCATCAAAAAGTTGCAAAATGAAACTTACCAATTTTTAATTCTTACTCATGGCCAAATTTAGGCAACTACAGGTTCAAGCATGATTAATCAACACAAGAAACCAATAATGTAAGCTAAATTAGAAATTGAGACAATTTTTAAAATCAACAACCTTCATTGATTTAATACTACACATCAAGCACCAACAGATTAAAGCAAAAACGATCAAAACATGAGCAAAACAAAAAACTGAAACCACAAAAGCTAGACATTGTCCCAAACTGGGCACTTGAAAGATAACTGGGAAGCACGGGATAAACCTAAGGCTGGGAGGGTGCAGACGAGGTTGGGTTCTTGGTTTGAAGGAGAGACAGCATTTGGTGTATAACACCTTCGTTTTTCTCTTTCTCCTTTGCAAGTTCTGCTTTTAAAGCATCACGCTCAGCTTCCACCTCAATTAAGCGAGATTTCAATCGAAGGATTTCCATATCCTTTAACTCTCTTTCCTGCACCAGAGTGCGGACCTTGCTGTTTACAGGCTGCTTCCGAGATGAACCAGGTTCATCTGCCGGACCAGTGACAATATAATCACAAGACATCAGTGTGTCCTTCCCAAAATAATCTATGGTCGTAGCCATCTCAGCCTTCTTCGCAGGAACTCCAAAGTGAGTTAGAACTGCAGTCAGAATAAAGCCATAGGGGATTGCATGAGCTTTAGTCCCATTCACAACTCTGTCCAAGAGCTGGATTATGAACGATGGCCAATTTATCTGCTTGCCTCTGTACAGACACTCCATGAGGGTCAAATCCATGTAATTAGCAATGTGTCTTCGTTCTTGTCTGGTCAGAATGAATTTGATCACAAATTCAAAGAAAATCTTATGCTCAGGCTTCATCTCATTCTTGTACACAGCCCTGGGTTCAAGCTCCTTCTCATTGTCGCGGAAGAATCTGGTGATACTGAGTGCTGAGGACATTCCGTCTAAACAAGGCCATCTTTGCCTAGTGTAGTCTTCATATCCCTCAGCAGGAATATCTAGAATCACACCCAGTTCTTGAGCATCAAAGGAGACTTCAACTCCCTTGACCAAGGAGGTGACCCTGCCTCCAATGACTGTGGCATTCCCCATGAACTCCACAACTTCATCCCTGACAAGCCTGCCTTCCATGCGAAGGACCATGCCCATCCAGCCCTGCACTGCCAAAATATCCAGTAGATACCTCATTCCAGGCTCCTCGAAATCCTTCATCAACTTTCCCTTCAATATCGTTCTCTTGCCAAACATGGCAACTCTATCAGTAGTCACTTCACCTATTTCCTTCTCCTCCTCTCCACTCCAGTCTGCATCATCATCCTCCTTAGTAACAATTTTTACTTTCTTCGGCTTGGACCTGGTCCTTTTGATCGTGCTTGGAGTTGCAACGGACACAGCAGCTAACTTCTTTGAAGAAGCCTTAGCCTGTGTGGGTTTTGGTGTCCTCACAACTGGAGCCAGCTGCTCCTCTTGTTGGACCAGGTCCAACGTCTCTTCTTCAATAACAACAGCCTCTCCAACTTTTGCTTTTCCCTTTCCTGCCCTCTTCCTCTTACTCTCTTGCAGAGCCTTTACTAATTTCTCTTCCTCCTCTCTTACAGTATTTCGCGTAGCACGTACTTTAGGAACAAGTACCTTAACAGAACCAGCAACTTTCCTTTTCTTTGAAGGAACTGAGGCTTTAGACTTCTTGGACCTTGAAGTCCTTCTTTTCTTGGGGTTATATGAGTCCCCCAACTTCCTCAATCTTTCAGCCAAAGTTTCTTCCCTGGAAGAAACGTGTTCATCTATTGCTTTCATCAAATTCTCCAATCCAGCATCAGCTTCCTCAACTCCACTAGTTCCCCCTAAGATTGTGACATCTTCTTCAAGATTTGCAAGAGTGGGACCACATATTGCCAGTGTGGTACCATCCTCTCCCGATCCCCTCACATTTACATCTCCCTCGATCTCAAGAGATTTCTCTTTCCCAGATTTTCTTCGCCTTTTAGGCACTTCAACATCCACCACAAACCCCACCAACACAAATCGTTGATCAGTATTTATTTCAGAGATAGCATCAGAATTACCTTTCTCAACACTGGTTGAACCAGGTTCTTCATCTTTATTGGCTGATTTGAATGATTCATTGGACAATTCTGGTGTGGATCCTTTTTCAGCATGCAATAATTCTTCCAAGAATTTGGCTCTTGAACAAGAAGCCACAGATTTGCGTGCAAGAACTTTTACACGACGAGGCTTGGGGGCTGGGGTAGGGTTAGGTGTGGGTTTTGGGATTGTAGGGTGTTTAGGGGTTGTAGACTTTTCTAGAGACTCGGAACTATACACTGAGGGTGAATTTGAGTCTGATTCATAGTTGCCTCCATCATAATCTCTGTTTGGAGATGAATCAGAAGAAGCTGGTGGGGGTGACGACATGATTTTGAATTGTTTAGAGAGAAGAAAGACATGAGGCAGTAGAGATTGTGAGTTGAGTGAGTTGAACAAGGTTCGACTGTTGCTTTATGCACAATGGGTAATGATGGCCTTTTTATAACTTATGGCTGGGGAGATTACAACGGAAGAGTATTAACTCAAGTGGGATTCTAATCGATTCAGAATTGTCATTGATTAGACATTGATTGGACAGTTACTTTCCCCCTAAAACTAGGCTAATCAAGTGAGATGGGACTTCTTGAAACTGGTTCATTATTTGGGTAAGTACGAGAATTGAATTCGAACCACAAATAGATAGAGTCCTGCTCATGTATGACTGTACTTGAATTAATACATGTATGGAGATGAGAACGTACCTTGTCAGTTATGCGAACCAGCATGGATGAACCAGGTTCATCCAGGTAAAATCCTTTATTTGCCTCAATTTACAAAAATAGAGAAACATCATTAGCAACTAGGGAATCATATTAATACATGGCAGAAGAGTATGGCAATAAAGACATAATACTGAGCAATGATTAATTTGATTAAGTACCTAATTTGAATTTTCTAGCAAAAAAATTTCAATTTTTTTTAATTTTTTTGTTTGTTTTTCAATTAGGTGATCTTAATCATCCCTAATTCAAGTCTGTTTCTCTCGTAATGCTCCCTACTTAGTGCTTTGGTAAATATATCAGCAATTTGACGATCAGTAGCACAGAATTCGATTGAGATCATTCCTTTTTCATAGTTGTCCCTCAGAAAATGGTGTCTAACATCTATGTGCTTAGTTCTCTTGTGATGAACCGGGTTCTTCGTCATACTAATTACACTAGTGTTATCACAGTAAATAGGAAGGCATCCCACATCTATACCAAAGTCCAGGAGTTGTTGCTTGATCCAAAGCAACTAGGCACAGCAAGAGGCTGCAGCCACATATTCATTCTCAGCAGTAGACAGAGCTACTGAATTTTGTTTCTTAGTGGCCCAAGACACAAGGCAAGAGCCCAAGAAGTGAGCCATGCCTGAAGTACTCTTCCTGTCAACTAGGAAACCTGCATAATCAGCATCAGCATATCCTACAAGGTCGAAATTACTACCTTTAGGATGCCAAAGGCACAAATCAGTGGTGCCTTTCAAATATCTCAAAATTCTCATCATTGCAGTGAGGTGGGACTCCTTTGTATTTTCCTGAAACCTAGCACATAGTCCCACATTGAACACAATATCTGGTCTGCTGGCAGTGAGATATAGTAGTGACCCAATCGTTCCTCTGTATACCTTCTGATCAACGGATGAACCAGGTTCATCCACATCCAATTTAGTAGTTGTGGCTCTAGGGGTGTCTATTTCCTTTGAATCTCTCATCTTGAACTTCTTGAGGAGTTCTTTCACATACTTTTGTTGATGAATCATTGTTCCATGTGGGTTTTTCTTGATTTATAAGCCTAAGAAGAAGTTTAGCTCACCCATCATACTTATTTCAAATTCACTCCCCATTAGTGTTGCTAAGCTTTTCAGTAGTTTCCCTGAATATGATATCATTAACATATATTTTCACAATCAGAAGATCCTTCCCATTTTCCTTTAGGAATAAAGTACTGTCAATTTTGCCTCGTTTGTACCCATGTTCCAGCAGGAATTTTGACAATCGCTCATACCATGCTCTAGGTGCTTGTTTGAGACCATAAAGAGCCTTGTCAAGTTTATATACATGATCAGGTGACTCTTTTCTTTCAAAACCTGGAGGCTGTTTGAAAAATACATCTTCCTTCAAATATCCATTGAGAAAGGCACTCTTAACATCCATCTGATGGAGAGTGAATTCCATATATGCAGCAAATGCTATAAAAAGTCTGATTGCCTCCAATGTTGCCACAGGAGAAAAGGTCTTATCATAGTCAATTCCCTCTTCTTGGTTGTATCCTTGAACAATCAGTCTTGCCTTCTTTCTTGTAACAGTTCCATCCTCATCGAGCTTGTTCCTGAAGACCCACTTGGTGCCAATTACTGATATGTCTAGTGGCCTGGGTACCAAGTGCCATACTTGACACCTCTCAAATTGATTCAGCTCTTCTTGCATGGCAGTTACCCAGTCAGCATCTTGCAGAGCTTCAGCAATGTTCTTTGGTTCAATCAAGGATAGAAATGCATCGAACGCACACAGATTTTTCAAGGAAGATCTAGATTTGATTCCAGATCTCAAGTCTGTTATGATGTTCTCAAGAGGGTGAGAGTTCTGATATCTGTGTGGTTTGAGTACCAGTTGTTCATTTCTGGATTGTTCCATGTTGTCTTGTAGTTGTGGAACATGATCAGGTCCAGGTTTTTCATGTAGAGTTCCCTCTGTCGTGTTGCGTGGGGTTGTTGGACCTGGTCCATCACCTGTCCCATCTGCCATAGGTGCTTCAATGTGGTCATTGCTCCTTACCAGTCCAAGCTCCTCATCTTCTGGCGCCTGTCTCTCAGAGAGAGTGTTAGTTTCATCAAAGACAACATGTACACTTTCTTCTACACACGTAGTTCTTTTATTGTATATTGTATAAGCTTTGCTATGTGTTGAGTATCCCAATAACACTCCCTCATCACTTTTGGGATCAAATTTTCCTATAGAATCTTTGTTGTTATTATGCACATAACACTTCCATCCAAAATCCCTAAGGTGGGATATGTTGGGCTTTCTCCCTTTAAGTAATTCATAGGGATTTTTCTCTACCAGAGATCTGGTCATGCATCTATTGATAATGTAGCATGCAGTGTTTATTGCTTCTGCCCAGAAGTTGTGAGGTAGTTTGCTTGGTAGAAGCATGGTTCTTGCCATGTCTTCAAGAGTTCTGTTTTTCCTTTCAACAACCCCATTTTGCTGTGGGGTTCTAGGAGCAGAAAAATTGTGATTAACACCATGTTCGTCACAGAACTCAGCAAACTTAGCATTCTCAAACTCAGTACCATGGTCAGATCTTAT
>ML292044.1:35132-45208 GCA_005239495.1 Nicotiana undulata
TTTCCTCAGAATCATCTATGAAGTCAAGTAGCAACTCAGAGAGTTTCTCCTTAGATAAAAACTTTATTTTAGTTTTAAGTTGTGAGATACTTACCTATGGTTCTTCATAAGTTTCTTCATCAGATTCTCTAATTTCCATGAGAGCCTGATCTTCTGTCTCACCATCTTCTGATTCTTCGTCTGAACTTTGCCCCCAAGCAGCAACCATAGCCTTTGTAGTGGTTCTCTTGGGTTGGACCAAATCCTTCTTCCTGTTCTTTCTTTCATATCTCTCCTTCCTCCATTCTACTTCCCACTGAGGGAAGTTTTTGATGAGATGGTCAGTTTTTCCACACTTGTAGCATCCCTCATTGGCTGGCCTTTCTGGTGCCTTTCCCTTGTTGAAGTTTCCTCCCCTAGAGATGCCCTTCTCCCTCATGAGAAAGTTTCTAAATTCTTTAGTGATCATGGTCATCTCATCCTCCTCCAGATCTGCTCCTTCAATGATCCTCAGTACTAGACTTCTCTCCTTCTTTGGGGCATCCATCTTCATGGTTTGCCTTCTGAGTTCATAAGTAGTGAGATTTCCAATTAACTCATCCAGTCTAAGGGTTGCCATATTTTTGGATTCCTGGATAGCAGTGATCTTGCTTTCCCAGGAGATAGGCAAAACCCTTGTCAAGATCTTCTCTACCTTGTCTTCTTCAAGTATGATTCTTCCAAGAGACTTGAGTTCATTGGTCAAGGTTGTAAACCTTGTGTACATCTCCTGAATAGTCTCTCCTTCTTTCATAGTGAAGTTTTCATACTGAGAGTATAGTAGTGTACCTCTAGACCTTTTAACTTGAGGTGTTCCTTCATGGGCTACTTGTAGAGTGTCCCAGATTTCCTTGGCTGTTGTGCAGCTTTGGATTCTACTGTATTCATCAGGACCTAGTCCACATACTAGCCACTTCTTGGCCTTGGCATTCTTCTCCCATTTCTTCAAATCTTTAGCCGTGCAGTAAACCCTAGTCTTAGGTACATGTACACCTTCAGCAGTCTTTTTCATTGTTGCAAGGGGTCCATCAGTGACTATGTCCCATAGTTCATAGACCTCTCCAATACAATGGTCATTCATTCTATTTTTCCACCAAGAATAGTACTGGTCATTGAAGAGTGGTGGCCTTGCAGTTGATTGACCTTCCTAGTTCCCAGGTGGTGCACTCATCCTGATCTTTTCTAAGGTGTTATCCTTTTCAAGGATAACCTGCTCTGATACCAATTGATGTTTTAGACTTCAATACTACACAATAATATAAGTTAATTGTGATGTACCCAATTTTCGAGTGTTGTCTAATAAGAAGAACCTGGTTCTTCTTGGTGTACTACTTTTTACTGTTGCGGAATAATAAAGTAGTAAAGTAAAGACACAAAGATTTTTACGTGGAAAACACCTGGCTCAAAAGGTGAAAAAACCACGACCTACTCCTCAGTAGGATTTGCTCAAACACTTCACTAAAAACTCTGAGCCAAACGGACTTACAAAATAAACTCTTTTGTAATCCTAGGACTAACTCTAATCCTCTTTGTATCAACTAGCCTCTAGCTAATTTCTACAGATTTCAAGCTAACTCTAACTTGAACAATGTGTACCTATTACAATTGCTTCTATGAAAGCTGAAAAGATACAATATTAAATCGCCTACTACAATCAACTAGACTCAATACATCAACAATGAAACTGTTTCTTCTAGTTGAACTGTAGCCTTCACACAATACTTCTGCTTGCAAAATATCCTGGGAAATTTTTCTTTTCAGAACTTGATTCACTTTTGTCTTTGTGCGTCACCAATTTCAGCAATAATACATTGAGTATTTATAGAGTCAGTTGTTGAGTACATGGTTCAATTCTGATCCAACTCTACCTGGGTATATGAGTTCGACTATGACTCAACTTCCTTCTCTATTTCTGTCCTTGCTGAAATCAACTTCAATCTTCTTTATCAGTTTGCAACCTTTTCGCATTAGTAGACATCCTTTTAGCTCTTTGATACTCAGGAATCACTGATATCTCCTATGCATGAACAACTCTTGTGCCACCTGTTCCATTCAGATGTGTGTGCTCTGATGGACCTGGTTCAACTTGTAAATCTTCAAAACCCATTCAGTGACATGGGCCAACATCACCAAGAAACCTTGAATACCAGCAGTCAATCCAACAAGAGAGCGTCGAAATACCAACGAAGCACCCTTACTCAAACACATTGCCTTAAACACATTGTCCTTAATGAATGTATACTCTCATCCAGCCACCCAATAGTGGCATCCTTTACCTAATCATCTGAAACTGCCAGTTCTGACCTTCCTTCCAGAACTGAACTGTGACCTCACATATACCACTCTCCACTATACACAAAATACCGCATACTCCATGCAATCCTATGATAAATATGAGAACTTCATGCTCCCTTCCTAGCCACAAACAACTACGTACCCAACTAGCCAAGAACTTTCCATTTGATCCCATCTAGAAGAAAAATCACTATACATCACATGGCCCTCACGCCAGTAGAAATATACATCTCTAACCGTGGTAGAAACCATCAAGAACTCCCGAATCACATTTGTACAACACCAAACCGCCAGGACTGAATTCTTCTAACTCAACCAAGCTACGCATGCCACCAAATTCCAAGAGAATTGCTAGGAAACACCTGTAACAACTCATTACTTTATAAACACCCAAAGAACTAACCATATCCCTTATCATGCCGATTCGACCAACTACCAAGCTGTCCTATTTATCCAAGTTCCTTCTGACTTACCTTTGAATTGCTACTTCTTCTTGCCATAATACCGCAATTCTCAATCCCGACTCACCGCACAAAACCCGAGCCTAAAAAAATTAACCGTCTAAGGCTCATAAACCGTTGAATACTCTCTCAAACATCCCCAAAGCACCACATAAAAAATACTTACTTTGAATAGACTTCATACGAATTTAAAGTCATTACCTTCGCTTTCCTGATATTGATGAATAGAATCCATGATAATGCAAATACACCACAAGCCTTGACACTTTCCCCGTAAATCTCAATTCTAGCCCTTCTCACACCTTGAAGATCCTCGATCACTACATATAACCTTGAATCCGTCTGAACCATTCTCGAACGTCATTTACTCTACGCAAATTTCAATTACACTAACCAAGTAAACAGAACGACATGACCCCGCTTGCAATCCACATACTAGGAAAGTAATCCACACCCTTGAAACAACAAGCACACTCATACATAGCACAGTTTACACTTACCAGTACAACTCCATCATTCAATGAATTCCACTATCCGTAAAGTACATTACAACTTGTATCGAAGAAATTTCCATCACTCGAGTCATTCCCAGACTCCACCTCTGTAGGTCATAACTGATTCACCAACATACCTCGAACCGAAACCAATACAACACATAATCGTGTAATCAACTTATCATTAGCGGACTCCCCCACTTGGCTCAAAGCCAAGGATCAAGACAAACAATAACTCACGGTGCCCACACATTATCACCGCCACCATATTGTGGTGGGATTCAACTAAATCCTTCATACGCTTGTATGACCCAAACCATCTAACCCTCAAATCGTATGCAAATCTTGCATTCACCATGGTAATGGTCATGCCAACTCCCACAAGAGTTCTAAACTCAAATTACAACATACATCATTTACTGATAGAGAGAACTTACTATAGATAAACATAAGGGTCACACACCTCAGGACAACCCGCAGGAGATACCCTTGCCTGCTTAACCTCAAAATAATATCTCCCTATACACTTCCGAAAATCATAGCTATCACGTAATCACTATACCTTCCTACATTAAAACACAACCACTGCCTGCCCTCGAGATATCTCATTAAGCGGCATAAGAACCTGAAGTTGATGGCTATACTAACACTGAAGTTGTGGTCAAGGAAATCTTGAGCTTCTGGAAGCTCTAGTCACACTCGTCTGACCACATGGATACCTTCACTAGACACCACGTGTCCCAAGAATGCTACTGAACTGAGCCAAAATTCACACTTGGAGAACTTCGCACAAAGCTTCTCCTCCCTATATCCCTATAATACCATCATCAAATGCTGAGTATGCTACCCCATGGCTACGAGAGTACGACGGAATTCCATAAATAAATAAAATAACAAAGGGGTGTTAATACGGTTGGAATACACCATTAATCAAATACATGAACGTTTCTGGGGCATCGGTCGTCCCAAACGACATCACCAGGATCTCAGAACACAACAGAAAGATCCGCTTCACTCCACATCTACACAACATGAGAGGCCTTCCAATAAACTCACAACTCGATGCCATATTCTAACTTAAGACTGAGGTCAATTACTCAATGATTCCTGCTACATCTCCCGCTAATTCATTCTTGTCATAATCAAACAACCTGAACACATCTAACTATTAATCACACTCACCACGTAGTCATCTAGTCACAAAGTTCCATCAATAAGGACACAAACGGACATATAAGTCCCCAAATACGTGTGTTCACACAAACGAAATCTCAGCACTCAAGTCACAGACAGAATCCGGCCTCAAGTCCTCCAGACTGGCCCATTATCAACATGCTAAAAATCACATCTCATCGCTGGAAGTCACAAGCCGACGACGCACAACTGATACCAAGTGCTCGTGTGCGCGTTCGAATACATGAAAGAAATTCAAAGAGTTACGCTTTTGGCTGAATAAAATGGTTTCGCACGACAAGAGTTCAAGAATGTGGAATGTTTCCTAAGGGTTTTGCAGCCTCTCGAAGATAAGTACAACGTCTCCGTACCGATCTGCAAGACCCTACTAAACCTGCTCATGACCGTTGAGTCTTATGTAACCTAGAGCTCTGATACCAACTTGTCACGACCCCAAATCCTAACCGGTCGTGATGGCGCCTATCGTGTAACTAGGCTAGCCAACACTCAAAATTTTCACATTTTTATTTTCAAATATCTCAATTTATTTTCAACGATTCATAATACGCATATAAATTTCGAAATCTTTAAACAAAACAATCAAGCTAACAGTCTACAACCATCCCCAAGACCCGGAGTCAACATGTCATGAGCATCTATGAAATAAACTAACTCTGCTATTGTCATAGACAAAGTCTAGGAATAAAATACTAATACAAAATAAGGAAGGGAAATGGAGAAGCTATGGACGCTGGACAACTACCTCGAAATCCCGTAAAACTGCTGCTAACAAATAGAGACGGCTACTGCTCCGAGCCAGTACCTGGATCTGTGCACAGAGGCACAGGGAGTAATGATGAGTACGCCAACTCAGTAGT
This sequence comes from Nicotiana undulata, assembly GCA_005239495.1. Classification (NCBI taxonomy): domain Eukaryota; kingdom Viridiplantae; phylum Streptophyta; class Magnoliopsida; order Solanales; family Solanaceae; genus Nicotiana; species Nicotiana undulata. The sequence goes on from ML292044.1 coordinate 40,452, forward strand.
AATGAAAATAAACCATAGTCTGAGAAATAAGAAACACACAGCACAGATACACCAATTCACAAAAATAGTAAATCACCAAGCCACCATAAGTATTCATCAAATACATAAGTTCAAAAACCAATTTCCAGAAATCCTTTGAAACAAGTATAATTTCAATATATCTCAGTAAAACTCTCAATAAAAATCAGTTTGAAAAATGAGGTGAATCGTAGTCAAAAAATCAGTAAAATTTTCATAAATCTGCCCCTCGGGCCATAATCATTTCTCATAACAATCTCAGTATCAGCCTATCAGGCAACCTCACAGTCACTCAGTATCATCCCATCAGGAAACCTCACATTCACTCAGTATCAACCCATCAGGAAACCTCACAGTCACTCAATATCAGCCCCACGGGCATCACTCATTAGGTACCTGCGCTCACTGGGGGTATGTACAGACTCCGGAGGGGCTCCTACAGCCCAAGCCACAACATGGAATAAATCACACACAATATTGGCCCTCGGCCTCTCTCATATCACAATATCCTCACAATAATGGCCTGCAGCCTCACTCAATCAGACACTCTCAACATGCCCTTCAGGCCATAAATATACTGGGTTCTCGACCCAAAACAGTGTTTTATTTTCAATAAATAGTATCAAAATACTCTAAGTGTCAAAACCATTATCAAGAAAAGAATGAGTGAAATTCATAACATGTCAAGTGAGGAAAATAGTAAAAGCAGCCCCTAAGGGGTAAACAGATCGGCACTAGGCCCCAAACATGGCTTACAGCCCAAATCATATCAAAATATATCAATACTATTAAGCATAGGCTTAAAAATCGGTTTCGCAACTCAATAGTTGCCTAAAAAGGGATATATTTCCAAATTCTCGATTTGTGAAATCCAAAACCCGTGAAATGGTGCAAAGTCCGGGGTTTCATACCCTCAGAACAAGATTTAAAGACATTACTTACCTCAAACTAGCCCGAAAAGCTACTCTGCAACCTGCTTGCCTCACGAATCAACTTCTGAGCACTCCAAATCTATAAATCAGATCTTTATCATCAAATTATGCTTAAGGAATGAATTCCAATTGAAAAATACCAATTTTAGCTCAAAACTCGAAATCGGTCAAAACCCGACCCCCGGGCCCGCATCCCTGAACTCGACAAATTTTATATCAAAATGTTCTTCATCATCTCACGAGTCTGTACATATAAAGAACACTAAAATCGGAGTTCGTTTGACCCCTCAAATTGACCCCTAAATGTCTCATAATCTCAAGCCCTAATCCCTCAATTTTACTTTGAAATCATCAATCAAATCCCAAAAACGAAGATGGATTCATGCAATATAAGCAAAACAACGGGTAGAGAACACTTACCCCAATCCATATGGTGGAAATCGCCTCCAAAATTTCCCAAATTCGAGCTCCCCAACTCAAGATATGACCGAAAGAACAAACCCTTGTTTTGTATATTTTTCTCCAGCTATTCTACCTCGATTCTCGTGTGAAACAATCCCGAGACTCGCATTTTATGCTTCTAATGGATTTCTTGTTAAATTCTAATCAATTTAAGCTTTTGAATCACTCAATTCGACCTTATAATGAAGGAGATATGTAGGTTTTAAGATTTGCAAATAGTGCAGATTTTTAATACGCCACCAGTGGCAATTTCGTACCTTTATATGTACGGACTCGTGAGATGATGAAGAAATTTTAGGTATAAAATTTTTCGAGTTTCGAGATGCGGGCACGGGGGTCGGGTTTTGGCTAATTTCGGGTTTTGAGCTAAAATTGGTATTTTTCAATTGGAATTCGTTCCTTTAGCATAATTTGATGATAAAAATCTAAACTTGGTAGATTTGGAGCATTCGGAAGTTGATTCGAGAGGCAAGCGAGTCGCAGAGTAGCTTTTCGGGCTAGTTTGAGGTAAGTAATGTCTTTAAATCCTGTCCTGAGGGTATGAAACCCCAGACTTTACATCCTTTCACGGATTTGGAGGGACGCACACACTGGATGACGAGTGTGGGGCGTGCACGAATTGGAAATTTGGAAAAATGTACCTTTTTAGGCAACTACTGAGTTGCGAAACTGATTTTACACTCAGTCTTTCTTATGAAATTGTTGACACTCCTATTTGATGATATTATTATTCTTGAAATGAAATACTATTTTGGGTCGAGAACCCCGTTTTATTCATGGCCCGAGTTGCATGCTGAGAGTGTCTGACTGAGTGAGGACGAGGGCCAATGTTGTGAGGATGTTATGATATGAGAGAGGCCGAGTGCCTGAGAGTGATTTATGCCATGATGTGGCTTGTTTATAGCGTTTGGGCTGTAGGAGCCCCTCCGGAGTCTGTACACACCCCTAGTGAGCGCAGGTACCTACTAAGTGCGAGTGCCGAGTGATGAGTGATTGTGAGGCATGAGTGACAGTGAGGTTGCCCGCGGGGCTGATACTGAGTGATGGTGAGGTGCTGAGGGAAATTGTTACGAGTGATGATTATGGCCCGAGGGGCAGTTCTATAATGATATTTTACTGAATTTTGACTATGATTCACTTCATTTTTCAAACTGATTTTACTGAGAGTTTTACTGAGAAATATTGGAAAATATACTTGTTTTTCAAATGATTTTATGGAAACCGGTTTTTGAACTTATGTATTGATGTATACTTTATGAAGACTTGAGATTTACTGTTTTGTGGATTGGTGTATCTGTGTTGTGTGTTTCTTATTTCTCAAACTGTGATTTATTATCATTACTACTGAGTTGGCGTACTCATCATTACTCCCTGCACCTCTGTGTGCAGATCCAGGTACTAGTTCGGAGCAGTAGTCGTTCGAGTTCGTGATCATCAGTTACGAGAATTCGAGATAGTTGTTCAGCGTCCGCAGCTTCTCCATTTCCCTTCTTCATATAGTATTAGTATTTTATTCATAGACATTTATTAAGACATTAGTAGAGTTAGTTTATATCTTAGATGCTCATGATCATTGACTCCAGTCTTGGGAGGATTGTTTAGTTTATTAGATTAATATTATTGGGGCATAAAGACTTAAAGAAATTATTTTTATTTCTGTCTGCTGCTTGTTATTGATTTTTGAAATATTATGATAGAACAAATGAGTAGTTATATGATGGTTGGCTAGTCTAGTTCCACGATAGGCGTCATCACGACCGGTTAGGATTTGGGGTCGTGACAAATTATTTAATTTACAAACAAACATATAAAATTATAAAACTAACATGTAAAATAATTAACACATACAAAAATTTAGGATAGCATGGTGCTACTAGGCCTTAAATATCGAGTCTGGAACCCATATGTGAATATTTAATAATTAAATATTATATAATTATAATTAATTATTTAATTTACAAACAAACATATAAAATTATAAAACTAACATGTAAGATAATAAAACTAACACATACAAGAATTCAGGATAGCTTGGTGCTACAAGGCCTCAAATATCGAGCATGGAACCCATATGTGAATATTTAATAATTAAATATTATATAATTATAAAAATTAATTATTTAATTTTCAAAAAAAATATAAAATTATAAAACTAACATGTAAAATAATAAAACTGGCACATACAAAAATTCATGATAGCTTGGTGCTACTAGGCCTCAAATATCGAGCATGGAACCCATATGTGAATACTTAATAATTAAATCTTGTATAATTATAAAAATTAATTATTTAATTTACAAAGAAAACATGTAATTAATGTTGTTTAAAAGAAATTTACGTTATTCATCTGTGTCACGACCCAAATTTCCCTCCGTTGGGTATCGTGATGGCACCTAGTCTTATGGACTAGGTAAGCCTAACATTTCACTGAACAACGACAATAATAAAAGAAAATATCACAGTCTCGATATGGAAATCTTAACAGAATTTACAATTTCCCAAAACCGTTAATACAAGTCATAAGCTTTACGAAATCTTTCTACAACTCCTAATAACAACTGTTCAGAATTAAGGGAGTACAGTTGAATAAAAACAGGAAGGTGACTGCGAAGCCTGTGAACGCACCAACAAGTTTACCTTGAGTCTCCTCGGCAATGAATCCGCGCAGCTACTAACAATAGATACTTGGATCTGCACACAAAAATGTGCAGAAGTGTAGTATGAGCACACCACAGTGGTGCCCAGTAAGTATCAAGACTAACCTCGGTGAAGCAGTGACGAGGACTAGTCAAGACACCACTGGTCTAATAAGAAAAAAGGTATGAATATAAAATGACCGAAACATAACATATATCTAAAGATTCTTCGATATAATTAATGGTATGACAAAATAATTGCTGAAGAAATTACAGCAAATAAATCAACGGACAGCATAATAGAAATACGCAAGGAGGATGGACAGAATGCAAGCCAAATGTTGGGAATCACAACACAATAAAAACACTAGTAACTCAGCACTGCATCGATTTATTCGCATCAGGCCTTAGCCAATAAACTCAATAAAACTGGTCAAACCTTCGAGTGAAAACCTTTAAATCGTGAGTTTATATCGAAAGCTTTAAAGGTATAATCATTTCGGAATAGAGATATCTTCTTTGAAACATATTTTCCCTGAATGTATATTTATATATATTTTTATAAAGGGGAAATCTTTAAAACATAGTTCCTTCAAAATACGTGGTGTTCGAATATACTTTCCCAGTAACTGCTCTTTCAAATATCATTTTCTTGCAAGACAAATGCTTTTCAATATGTATGTATGTATATATATATATATATATATAT
>ML292044.1:45332-144813 GCA_005239495.1 Nicotiana undulata
TGTGTGTGTGTGTGTGTGTGTGTGTGTGTGTGTGTGTGTGTGTGTGTGTGTATCTTTCGATCCAATTCTCCTCAATGATAAAACCACCGGAACTCAGTCCATAACTCAGAATTTGTCATGCAATGCAGTATAGGGGGGAAAGCTCCCGGAATACATCCGTAGTCCCAATTTAAATATATGATGCGGTACAGGGGGAAAGCTCCCGGAATCTCGTCCGTAGTCCCAATTTAAATATGCAATGCAGTACATGGGGAAAGCTCCCAGAATCTCTGTAGTCCCAATTTAAATATGCAATGCAGTACAGAAATAGCAACCACAACAAGACAGAAACATCGTACATCGCCACAACAGTCACAAGGCAACAAAAGATAGAAATGCTATGTACGACATCCAATCAAATCAAGAACTTAAGTCACCAACACAGTCGAACTCATTCACAAGAAATAACCACCGAAAGAAAATAATGAGCGTCAAGAACACAACTTAACCAGAGAGAAACAAGACATGACAACATATCCACAATATTTAGTTCAATAATAAGAAACCAAATCATCCCGGCAAGGGAGCACAACTATAACCAATCTCGCCTAAACAATCAGTTTCACAGAATAAAACCCAGATTGAATCAATGCTCAATAATAGGCAACACCAAGGAAATACCATCAACATGGATTCTAACTAAACTTAAGTAGCACTTAAATGAAAATCATATAAATCACAATATACGACTCACGGGCATGCTAGTCACCAACGTATAGATATTCCAATTACTGTTAAACAATTGTAGGGCAAGTAATACTAATTCTAGTCAATAAGGCAATTTACGAAGAAAATATAGCATGCTAGTAAAGGAGGTAAAATACTCAGTTAAGTCAATTAAGATCAAATAACAACAAGAGGGATCTAAAAACAAGTAAGTCCAATTTAAGCAGGAAATAATGAAATTAGCACTCAAAAACGCAGTCATAGCAATAACAACTTCATACACAAGCGTATAAGGACCTAAAAATCCTAAAAGGCCAACCTATTTTCAATTAAGTCCAGTTACGCACTCGTCACCTCGCGTACACGGGCTACAATCAACATAGAAGACTCTAATCCTAAGGGGAAATTCCCCCACACAAGGTTAGGCAAGATACTTACCTCAAAGACGACAACCCGGTACTCAAAAATGGACTTCTCAGGCGGAAAGACCTCCGGACCGCTCAAAATCAACCAAAACAACTTCAAAACACACATAAATCGTATAAGGAATGATTCCGAATAATAAAGTTTCAGTCTTTACAAAATTATGAATATCGGCCCAAAAGTCGACCCCCGGGACCGCACCTCAGAACCCGATAAATTTTACAAAATACGATTACTCATTTAGATACGAGTTCAATCATACTAAATTTATCAAATTCCGATACCATTTGGTTCTTCAAATCATACTTTTCATTTTAGAAATTTTCTCTCAAAAGCCACACTTTCCTCAACCCAAAACACAAATTAAATGATAAAAACAAGAACTAATTCATGAAATATAATTAATTCTAGTGGAAGAACACTTACTCATTCGATTTGTGTGAAAAACCTTCAAAGAATCGCCCAAAACCGAGCTCTAGAAGTCAAAATATGTTAAAAATGGCTTAACCCTCATTTTTGAAATCTTTATATTCTGCCCAGTCAATTATGCATCGCGAACGCGGATAAAGGGGTGCGTTCGCGAAGAAGGAAAATGAAGCTGCCCAGATTTGCACTATGCGAACTCGGCACTGAGTATGCGAACGCGGATATATCATTGCGACCGCGAAAAGGAGTCAACCTACAGACCCCCAGCCCCATTTCTATTGTGCGAACGCGAAGCATTGGATGCAATCGCAATGAAGGAGAAAATGTGCTTTCGCGATCGCGGACTACGATATGCGAACGCAGTGAAGGAAATCATTGGTGAGTCAGACAACTCTATGCGATCGCGGTTACTTCTATGCGATCACATAGGAGGAAACCATAAGGAAAGTTTCAGTTGTTCAAAAATAGGGAAAATGGACCCGAAACCCATCCGAAACACACCCGAGGCCCCCGGGACCCCGTCCAACCACACACACAAGTCATATAACCTAACACGGATTCGCTCAAGGTTTCAAAACACATAAAACAACACTAAAACCACGAATCAAACCAAAATCGAGCTTATGAATTTTCAAAACTTCAAATATCAAAACTCGCGTCGAAACCTATCAATTCAACCCGGAATGACGCCAAATTTTGCAGACACGTCACAAATAACACAACGGGCCTACTGCCACTCCCGGAGTTCCATTCCGAGCGCGATATCAAAATTTCACCTATCGGCCGAAATCGCCGAAATTTTAACTTTCGCCAAATTACCTCAAATCACCCTACGGACCTCCAAAACCAATTCCGGACGCACTCCTAAGTCCAAAATCATCACACGAAGTTGTTGACATTAACCAAAATTCATTCCGAGACCGTTCACACAAAAGTCAAACCTCCGGTCAACTCCCATCACTTAAGCTTCCAAAACTGAAATTTTTCTTCCAATCGACTCCGGATTATCCGGTAACTGAATCTAACCACGCGCACCGGTCGATATACACAATGTGAGGCTGCTTATGACCTTACACCACCGAACGGAGTTTAAATTCTTAAAATGACCGGTCGGGTCGTTACAATCCGGAGTACTCAAAAAATCACTAAATGTTTCATCATCCTCGATGTTAAACTCAGCGTATAGCATCCCCTTGCGGAGTGACAGAATATAGATATCTTCCGGTTACTTTAAGGTTCACCGAACGTTTCCTCACACTCGTTTTTTTTACATAACAACGATACCAATGTATTGTACTCCATTGAAGTGGCAACTTAACATGACACTGTTGAGATAACCTATAAGTTACTGAGTTATTCGCCACCACAACCTTCCCTTCCCCTCCCATATAATGAAACTCTTACTTTTCGCTCTTCAGACATTATGACAAAATGTTTGAGAATTTAACAAGAAAATTTTAACGGGAGTTAGAAAATATTTCTGAATGGATTTTTGCAAAATCCTTAACGCCTTTAAATAAGGCAATGTCAAGCCCGGAGGTCGAATTTTTTGGGCGCTATACCTATTTGAATTATTGTTATGTCAGTTAAACGCAGAAAAGTTATTGGTGGGCCCACAAAATATGTATAATGCCCTTTATAAAGGCGCTATACCTGGTAGTCTTGTCAAAATCAAATATAACACTTTTTAAAGGACGCTATATATAATTTGGTCACTAACTTTTTTTTCCACTTATTTCAATCTTTTGAGTCCAAAAAAACCAAATTTAAATTTCGGACTCACTAATTGTGTTAGGTATTCCTTAACATTATTCAAATTAAACCACACAAAAAAAAGTACATCTCATTTGTCAAACCGTCTAAAGATTGAGTAGAATAAATCAAATCTTATCCTAATCATAATAATAAATTCGTCGACTACAAGATTTGGGTAAGTAGAAGTAGAAATGACTTTCTGTAATTACAAGTAAATAAAACGTAAAAATCACATGGTAGTGTAAGCCAAACAGAAGCGACAAATCAGTGGTCAATCGGACGGCTACGAAGCTTCTGATCATTCCAGATCAACACCTGCAGTATCCTCGTTGAGTCTACGGCGATTATTATACTGGGTCTCGTCACGCCGATTAATTCTCCCGATAAATTCCATCATCCCCGAACATCCAGTAATTTCAACCCGACCCGTCAAGCTCCCTTCAGTTCTCTGGATCTTCAAAGGCATTCGCATCCTCGTTGAGGACGCCGCCGCCGCCGCTTCGTCGCCGTCACGCTTCTCCGACGTTGGCAGTTCACCAACTTCCCGATGAGATGTTGAAGTTCCACTATCATCCTACTATCATAAAAGGACCAATTAATTAGGATTTAATAATGCCATAAATTATAAGAAACAAAGAGGAAATTACTCCTCTTTCTAATTTATCTCACAACATTGTTTCGTCTGTTCCAAAATATAATACTAATTTTTAATATTTTAAAATTATTTAATTTAATTTTTTTTAACTAAAGCAAGAGTTAAAATTAAAGTACATACATTATCTTCACGCCTTCGCTTCAAAGAAGAATATTTATGGCTATTCAACGATTCGTCGCTGCTCGATGAACTAGCCGGCGGCGGAGGAGTTGATGACCACGGAACAACCTGAATATCCTCCAAATCAATCTCCTCCTCATCTTCACCTTCTTCACCACTTCTTTCAACGTTCACGCACCGCTCACACACAGAGATTGTCCGGCCAACCTTTGCACCGGCGGCCGACCAAGCCGTCGGCGATTGGCACACGTGGCACAACAACGACCTCGAGTGCCTCGCTACCAGAAAATTCACCGAGTGTACCTTCGCATCACAATCCCAACACAAATTCGCCTGGTCGGATTCGCAGTAAATCCTGGCTAATCCATTGCAAAGCTCACAATTTTTCATCGTTGATAGTTTCTAGAAACTTCTCTAACCGAAAAACAAAAAAATTTTCTGAGAGAAAATCGAGAAGGGATTATAGGCCAAGAATTTCGAAGTAATAATCTGTTTGGGAAGTGAGAAAATCGAGAGCAGTGAATGTGAGAAAAAGAGGGATCAACTTGCAGGGGGAGATGAAACCACCTCACTTTTGAATCAAATAACAATATTACCACGGCACTTTTAATTTAGGGGGAGCACTGAGAAGGGTATTAATGTAATCTCAGAAAAGAATACTGAAATTGACAAACCGTAAGAGCTGTTTCCTTTGGTTCAAACAGGATATTTTTGGTTTGGGTGGATTACGTGGCAGAATGAGTTTTGAAGAAGAATCTGATTTGCTGACGTGGATTGATTTGGGCCTAGTTTAAATGGCTGTGGGCCACGTGAAATGCGCATGAACCAGCAACTAATGGTTGGAGTGTTTGTTGGGCCCACGAGACATCATTGGCTAAATAATCTGCTCGTTGAGAAATGCAATTATGTTTGGGGATGTGGTGGGATGGCACGAGAATTTCTCCGAGATACTTTTTTTTTTAGCAATTCGCCTAGCAGAGTTTAGGACTAGTTTTTATTTATATACCAAAATAAAGACAGAGTTGCATGTTATCCTACACAAGGTAGGACTGTATCAGAATGAAAAAAATACATACCAAATTTGAACATGTGATGTCCAAAATTGATATTACACCCTGAACTAATACTATCGTGTATATAACTGCCTAAGACTTGATTAAATACTAGCACTTTGCACACATAGCCAATTATGTTCCAAATTTGGGACTCTATTATTTTTGTACTTGCTTGAAATTTGCAAATAGCCCTCTCTTTCGAAACATAGCATTGTGCCACTTCTTTGTTCATCACTGCTTTGTTGATCCATTCCTCCTACTTGTTTATTGTTTCTTGTTGATGTCTTTTCCTGCAAACCATCTCTTGATATCATAATTTCATTTTCCAGTAACTCCAAATCCCAACTTGAACCATGTTCTTCCAAAATAGCTTGCCAATGTTGCCTACTCGATTGCCTTTTCGTGTTCCTCTGTTGTGCATCGTGTATCATCTGCATACCTATCCCAACTTCTGCGCACACTGTCCATCTCAATCTCCATGTGTTGCAGTTCTCTTCTGCTTCATGGAGTAGCACAACCCAAGAACATACAGCCAACACACTGTCAGTTGTAGTTGAGCCTTGCATACCTCTGTCTTTTGGTATGAAGTTTTCAATTTGTATCCTAAGGTAGCTCGTGTTCTTCAGTTCTTGCATGAGGACATATTTGTGTGTTGTTCTTAAGATCAGCCTCCACCATAAGGTTTTGGCACCTTGTTCTACAACTAATATCCTCATATAACTCCTAGCTCATATGCTTGTGCATATCTTTGATTTCCTACCAGTGGAATGAGCACAATGTGCTAATACCACCATCTGATAGTTCCTCAAAGAATATGGCACAGGTACAGTAACATCACCTGCAAAAAAGAAAAAGGCGTTAGCAAAAACTGTCATTTCCATATTCTCTTTCCAAAGGATTTGAATATGGAAAATGACTCCAAGTTCTGCTTTTCTTCTTCCTTTCTGCTTATTTTCCATTGATTTTGTGTTGATCATTATACCCCAGCCATCATCTCCTATATGCCAACATCCAGATTTGTTACACCAACCATCCTTCAATTCAAATGTGTGGAATTCCCAGCAACTTTCCTCACGTATGAAGCCTTGTGTTTGGTACTCATTACTTGATTCTATTAGCCTCATGTCAAACTGTTCTTACCCTCTATTTGTCTGGTTTCCTATATCCCATGTACCACTACTCCTCTTGATGTACTTTTTCTCCAAACTCCAAACTTGTATACAGTTGGAATTTGAGAAACTATGTTGATCCACTCCTTTATATGTCTGGTTCCCTGTATCCCTTACTATGATCTGTCCAATTCTATTAGACTTTCTGGACATTGTTCCTATTAAGCAGCAATTTCCAGTTATTGTGTCGTTCAGTATAAGCAACACATGTTCTTGTTCATCTACATCTATAACACATTCTCCAAATTGCCGAATTTTGTTAAATGTTCTGGGCAATGCTTCTTTATTTCTCCTAAATTTGATGACACACCTACTTAATTCCATATCCTCCACTTCTGATCTAGTTTTAATGTTCCTTGATCCCAGCTGCCCAATTCTCTTATACTTTCTGGGCAACATTTTTCTATTTCTATAACTTGAATTCCCATCCGTGTGCAGTACCTTGCTGAATGTGTTACTAGGTGCACATCCTTTCCAAACTCTTACTTGGCTTGATCTTATCCTAGCTACTGTGCAATTGCCACATTGTAGTATTCTTCCAGTGGAATGAATGCTTAGCATTAATACCACAAACTGAAATTCCACTCTAGTATGGGTCAACTGCACAACATGTGTACCTGCAAAAAAGAACCCTTTGTTAGTAAAAAAGATCATCACCCCATTCTCCTCCCTTAGGATTTGAATAGGGAAATGGTAAAGATCAACTCCAGATTTCTTTTCTTCCTTCATAACTCCTGGACCTCCTCCTAATTCCTTGCAACTCTTATTCTGAGGTATGGGCATTGTAATTTGTCCTCATTAACTATCCTCCTACTAATTGTGGCAAGCTCCTAGAAATCATGACACTCACTATCTCCCACATCAAGCGCATAATTTGCTAAATGTTAAGCTAGTTTATTCCCCCCTTTGTATGTATGAGACACATTAACATTTCTTTCCTCCTTTATTTCCAGAATTTCATCAATTTGATAAACAATCAACCAGGGAGGTTTCCATGTTCCTTCTATAATGTTTCTCAACAGCATAGAGTCAGTTTGCAACAGAATCTGAGGGTAATTCATTGCCTTGCACATCCTCAAGGCCTTCACAATTTCCATAACCTCTGCTTCATTGTTTGAGCCTTCTTTGATCTCTCTTCCTACTGCATATTTCACATCCCCATTCTCATCTCTTAAGCAAAAGCCAATAGCACTTCTTCCTGGATTGCCTCTACTTTCTCCATCTGTATTTACCTTTATCCATCCTTCTTCAGGAAACTCCCAAATTACTTTTTCACACTTCAACTTTGGGGTATAATTCTGTAGCATGTTGAGCAGTTCATGCCACTTGTGAGGTACCCTAAGTCTTGGCTTTCTTAATTGCACCAACTGTTGGAGAGTAGTAGATACTTGGTATATGACTCGCTGACTAAAACTGCATCTCCATATTTCAAGTTGTTCCTTCTCTTCCACAATTCCCACACTATACATGCTGGCAGGGCTTGCAATATTGGTTTGATTCTTGGCAGGACTTGAGCAGTCCAACATTTGGTGATCCCCTGATGTAAGGACATTCCCTCCACTGTTATTCCTGCTCTAGGAAGAAAGTATTTACATACTATTTTAGCAGCATTTGAAGTGTATAATAAATGCACCAGGGATTCTTCCTTAGGATCTGCACAACACCAACATTTTGATGGCATGAAGTAGCCCAACCTCCTCATAAAGTCATCTAGAGGCAGCTTTGCTTTCCAAACCTTCCACATGAAGAAGGAGATCTTGAAAGGAAACCTCTTCACCCATATCATCTTATAGGATACCCTGGGATGGTCTCTCCTTCTCAAGTACTCCCACGCTGATTTCACTGTAAAATGGCCTTTTGTTTCTAGCATCCAATATGGAAAGTCTAACATATTATCCTATATTGGAGGTGGGATATTATCAATAATATGCTGTGCCAAATCCATAGGTAAAACTTCAAACAGTCTCTCCACATGCCAAGCATTGTTCTCCACCATGTCACTCACATTGTGTATGTCTTCATGAACTCCAAACTGTGGTGGAATTAGGAAGTATAATGCTTCTAACCTGTCCAGTTGTCGAACCAGAATAAGGATGACCCCGCTTTTGGCTTCCATGTGATTTGATGCTCGATTATATCCCTGCACTCAAGCATTTTCCTCCAAACGTGTGAACCATTTCTTCTCCAAGGCACAATGACCGCGTTTAGTTTTTTTCAGTACTTTTGGCTCATAAATGAGCTCCATAGGCTGGGCTTTATTCGAAAATTCTGCCACAACTTGCAAAAGAGTGCCTTTGAGACATCATGCAGCGACCTAAATCCAATGCCACCTTCATCATATGTCATACAAAGAGTGGTCCATGAAGCCTAATGCCTTGAATTTCCTCCTACATTGCTGCTCCAAAAAAACTTTTCAAAAATTTGTGGAGCTTATTGATCACATAGTTTGGAGGATTCACAGCCGATAGAATATGAATTGGCATGATTTGCAAGACATTAGTGATCAGTACAACCCTGCCACCTATAGATAGTATTTTGCCCTTCCACGACTACAGCGTATCTATTACTTTTGTAAGAAGTCCTTGATAGTAATCAGTTCTTCACCTTGCATAGAAAATTGGGTAGCCCAAGTATGTAAAAGGGAATTCTTGTTTTGCAATGCCAGTGATTATTTCAACCTTCCTCACTACCTCCTCATCTGTCAAATGGTGCATATAGATGGCAGATTTGTTCTTATTCACCAACTGTCCAGAAGTTGCCTCATAAGCACACAGAATACTCATCACCAACCTAAGTGACATTTCATCAGATGAGGAGAAGATTATGGTATCATCAGCATAGGACACATGATTTATTTTTGGGCTCCATTGTGGAAGTCCAAATCCAAAAAAGTACAGATCCATATGCAGTGAGTTTAAACCTATCGAAAGAGCTTCAACAACCAATATAAACAGTGTAGGTAACAACGGGACACCTTGTTTAACTCCCCTAGATGACTTGAAAAATCCACGAGGCTGACCATTAACTAAAATTGAATACCAATTGTTCCCTACTAGATCAAATATCATCCCAATGAAGCCCTATGAAAATCTCAATTTCCTCAACATTTTTGTGAGAAACAACCATGATAACATATATAGGCTTTTGCCATGTCGAGATTGATAACTACATTAAGGCCAACCTTTGTTCTTAGTCGAATATCTGTTATAATTTCCTATGTCAATAACACATTCTCCATAATACTCCTCCCCCTTACAAAGCCAGCCTGTTCTTCAGAGATCAAATAAGCCAACTAGTCTTTCATGTATCACCCTTGAAAAGATCTTATTCACAAAGTTACTTAGACTTATTGGCCTCATGTCTGCAAAGGTAGTTACTTCCTTCTTCTTTGGTAAAAGAACTATAATTGGGTGTGTCACACATTTGGGAAGTTGCTGTCCACAAAGGAAATCTAATACCATTGCATATATATCCTCCTCGATTATGTCCCAACAAGAATGATAGAATGCTCCTGTAAAGCCATCTGGACCCCCTGCTGAATTTCCATTTAGACCAAATACTGCCCTCTTAATTTCTTCTTTTGTAGGTATGCTCATGAGTTGCTCATTCTGTGCCATGTCAACTATGCTAGGTACATGGTTTAATATCTCAAAATTGGTTGGCACCACACTTTCACAGAACTGATCCTTGTAAAAATTGACTGCCTCTTCCGCTATAAGATCATCTTCTTCAATCCAGTTACCCATGCTGTCTTGGATTCTTTTAAACTTCAACCTCTTCCTTCTCCCATTGACATGAGCATGGAAGAATTTAGTATTTCTATCACCATCTTTGAACCAATCCATCCCTACTTTTTGTCTCCAGAATTCTTCTTCTAATTCCAAATATTTAATAATTTCTGCTTGTAACTTCTGTAATCTCGGTCTATTCATCTGAGTAGGAAAAGACACAAACTCTCTTTCATGCACCAATACAACCTCTTCTAGCCTAGAAATCTTTTAAAAGATGTCCCCATATGTAGCTTTGCTCCAACTAGACAGTGCCTTCTTAAGTTTCTTCAACTTATAATTGAAGATCACAAACGGATTTGCACAAAAATCTGCTGTCCAGTTTTCCTTAACTACCTCTTTGAAAGATGCATGTTTTACCCAGAAATTAAGAAACCTGAATGGCTTCTTAACAGGTGTGGATTCAATATCACATTTCAGCAGCATAGGGCAGTGGTCAGACCCTATTTTTGAGAGATGAGTTACTTCTAGGCCAGAGAAAGTCTGCTGAAATTCGCAGTTAGCTAGACACCTATCAAGTCTCTTAAAGATACAATCATCATCCGACATTCCATTCCACCATGTAAAGATACTCCCCTTGAATCCCAAATCTGTCAAGTTGCAGGTGTTAATGCAATGCCTAAAATCATCAACTTCATTTAGGGAAACATGTAGGCCTCCATACTTCTCCTATTCATCCCATATGACATTAAAGTCACCTCCTACAAGCCATGGTAATGTCATATCAGAGGCTAATGCATATAAAGAATCCCATAGTTCTATCCTTTCAATAACATCACACTTGGCATAAACCAAAGTGAGTATGAGTTCAACATGTGATTCTGTATGGAATAATCTCAAAGTGAGCTGCTGCACCAAATTATATATAACTGTTACTTCAAAAACTTCATCAATGAAAGCCCAGATTTTATTAGATACATTAACCACTACCTGGGCTAGTCCTATCCTTCTTCTGTATTTCTCCATCTTGCTTGACTGTTGCATTGGTTCTAAAATCCCTATGAACTCAAAATGATGTTGCCTATGCATTGTGATTAATCTTTCAAAGGCATGCATGGTATTTACAGACCTCGCATTCCATATTATGGCATCCATTAATGATTCAGAGACTTTGATAGTGTCCTCCTTGTTTGTACCCCTCATGCTGGAATTGGTGATGTCCTTCCCTTGTTTTTTCTTTCCTTTGGCTGCTGATTTCACTTTGTCAATGTGTCTTGGTGATAGATCTCCCTGCCTAGCCACATTAAGAAATTTTTGTGCTATTGACTCCTCATCCATATCCTTATTTGCATGATCATCTTGCACCTTGTCTTTTCTGTTGCTACCATCTCTGTATTCTTCTGCATAACTGTCACTGCCTTATTCCCAGCATTCTCATCAATTTGCAAATAGGCAGGATTCAATGGAACAGTAACCTCAGCTGCAATCTACAGTTTGGTAGACTGTTTTCTTGCACCTTTTGCACTGCCTTTTGATTTAGGAGTACCATCTCCTGTGTCTTCTTGTCCTACTATATTTTGAGCTTTATCTATCAAACCAGCTGTTGTTCCACCAGGATCATCAATATTACATACCTCCACATTGATAGCATTTAACTCAGTCTGATCAACAGGCTGTTTGAGATTAGCTAGACTCTGCTCCTCAGAAGGCTGTTTCCCTTGTTCACCTTATTTACACTTTGATCCTCCTCATTAGTTGCATCACCTCCAATTTCATCATCACTTGGCATTTCATCAGGAATTCCACCTTCAGCATAATATACCTCAGTCTGATCAGCCCATAACCTGCCTCCTTTCCACTTAACCCTCTCATTGCTTTTGAATTTTTCAAAGTCTGGATATTCAACTTGATCATTGTCCATATTATTTCCCAGTTCTCCATCAACTCTAGTATCCTGAGTTGGAGCCTCTTGGCATGATGTGTTTATGGCAACCACATTGTCATTGAATGTTCTCTGTACCCATTGTGCAGTAGACTCCTTTTGTTGATTATCCTCCATTCTTTTCTCATTGTTCCCGACCTGTTCGTGATTGGCACCTGATTAAGGTTGACATTAATAGCATTAGAGTTGGCATTAGGATCAGTATGGTTAAGACTCTTTCCAGTTGTGATAGGCACTCCAGTGTTGTTTTTATTTGATTTGGCAGTCTGAGGTGATTTTGGTTTATATGCTAGTGCTGCAGGATTGAGAGCATTCTGCACAGATTCTTGCCTAGAGTTTCCATCAACCAAAGCTAATTGATTGTGATCATTGGCTTCATTACTTTCTACTTCCAGAATTGCAAATTGATTTGCAGTTTGCACTTGTTGAGGCATCACAGTATTTTGCTTGTCAACTGGAACAATTTATTGCCCAGTTCTAGCTACACCATATGCTTGCTTGTCCTTTCCTTTGCCTCTATTGTATCTAACTTCTTTCCATTGAGCTCCCACAATACCAACCACTTTACCACTTGATAAAATCATTAAGGGGGCAACTTCTTTTCCTCTGTCTTTATTTCCCTTCACCACTAGTTCATTCACAACAGGTTGCTCATCTTTCTTATTCTCCATAAGTTCAGGATGTAGTCTCCAACACTCTAGCATATCATGTCCCTTAAGTTTAAATTCCTTGCAATATTTAGGCATGTAGTCGTACCTAATTGTGACCCATTCTGTCCTTACCTCACCAGTCACCTCACTTTCAATATCCATTCGAACCTTCTTAGGGTGATCAGCTAGTAAATCCACCAACACGTTCACACGAGCAACCCTAGGTTGAGTCTTGTTCACTGTAGCCATATCAAGGTGTAATGGTATACCAACTGCTGAAGCTAGGGAAAATAAACATTCCTTAACAAAAAAAGGTTGGTAATAAATTAGGAAAAGATATCCATGCCATAACCTTTGGAGTTTCTTCACCAGCCTTGAATTTTGAGTCATACAACAAGGTTCTCAACTGCAATTCCTGTCCAAACTTATCCTTGACATAATAAACACTTTTCAACGTAAAGTCAATGTAATATTTCCATAAGGTTAGACGTACCAATACATGTCTATCTCTAAGGAAACCAATATTGCACTCTCCTTTGATTCCACACTGCATGGGTATAATTTTGAGCAGTTCTTGAATTTCTGGCCAGCCATACGAAAATTTGCATACCACTGCAAACTTCAAACCTTCTATAATATTCATGCGCTCCACTTCTAATTCCGTGAACTTCACCATTGGTTGTCCTTGAAGGAAAGTAGCTTGTCTAATGGGGATGGGATCCACTGTAGGTGCTCGATCATGCATGGTAGTGTTACTCGACGTAATACTACCATAAATTAGGAAAAGATATCCATGCCATAACCTTTGGAGTTTCTTCACCAGCCTTGGATTTTGAGTCATACAACAAGGTTCTCAACTGAAATTCCTGTCCAAACTTATCCTTGACGTAATAAACACTTTTCGACGTAAAGTCAATGTAATATTACCATAAGGTCAGACGTACCAGTACATGTCTATCTCTAAGGACACTCTCCTTTGATTCCACACTCCATGGGTATAATTTTGAGCAGTTCTTGAATTTCTGGCCAGCCATACGAAAATTTGCATACCACTGCAAACTTCAAACCTTCTATAATATTCATGCGCTCCACTTATGATTCCGTGAACTTCACCATTGGTTGTCCTTGAAGGAAAGTAGCTTGTCTAATGGGGATGGTATCCACTGAAGGTGCTCGATCATGCATGGTAGTGTTACTCAACGTGGGTTTCACTTCTTTAGCGTAATCCATTGGTTGTACTGTGTTATTTAGATTCGTGGGGGGTTGGGTTAAGTTTGGGGGTTGTTGTGGAGGCAGCCCAACCATAGGAGGTGGCTGGCCACCAACCGGATTGGCCATGGCAGTGAAGAAAAGAGCTTCGTGCTTCTGTCGCCTCCCAATCGCCTATCGCCAGAGCTCCTACGTTTTTGTTTTCTCATGTGCTATAATTTTCTCCGAGATATTTTTAGTTCAAGATTTAACAATAAAAAATAAAAAGTTATTTATTTATATTATTGTTTACCCTAAAAATGAATAACAATTGAATTTATACATGATTTTAAGGACATGTGATTTTACTTGGCACAAATTGAGAAAATACGTAAATTGATATTGAAATTGACTATAAAGAAAAATAAAATCAAACAAAATTAGATGTATAACTTTGGCCATCGAGCTATGTCACCCTCGAACCAAATGAATATTCTATTGAAATATGAACAAAGTAAAAAAGTATTGAGAGCTTTAAGAAAAGAGTAGTATATTGGATTGTATTGCATGAATATGATGCCATTACAAATGAGCATACCTCTTTATATAGTAGGGGAGTCCTAATTATGTTACAACTCTAAATACAGTAAGAAATCCCATGAATGGCTAATTAATCGGCCTTACCTTGATACATGCCGAGATTTCCGCCGTGATCCTTGCTCGATTACGTATATTTTGAGTTACCATTGCTTGACCAGGTAAACTTCCATCGGTCTTGTTCGATCTCTATTTTTCTTGGTCTCGATCTTGAGCGATCTCGACCTTGATCGGTCTCTGGATTACGAGCTCAGCAATCTAACTCCGCATTATGGCTCGATATAACACCAAATCGAACCTTGACCTATCATGACCCAACCTCAATTAGTCATAATAAGGGCAGGTCCGTTCTGACCATATACAAATAGTCCCCTCATTTCTAAAAAAGAAGGCAATGAGAAACGATACAAATTATCGGGCTCCATATCGATGGATAATGACATTAGTGACGAGCCCGATCATGACATAAGCAATGACGTCCTGTCGATCCAGTTGCCAAGGCATTAAATTCCTATCAGTTTCTGGTCGGCCTCTATCGGTTCTGAACCGTCGCCTCGAACCTATAAGAACCTCAACCCTTCTCATTCAAACTTTTACCACCAATGCCTTTCTAGCTCTTGATTTCAAAAAATCTCTTTACTTCAAAATTTCCATACCCAAATGTCTAATCAACCGCATACCATCTTAACTCCTTTTCCACTCGTTCATAAATAGCTAAAACTTTTAAAATTATGTCGCAAAAGGAGGCTACTTCTTCATCGCGGCCTACCAGTGATGAGGCTGCGGTAGAGCCCCACCCCGAGGAATTCGTTCCGACAGGGTGCCTAACTGTCACTGACTTCAAAATTGAGATGAACCCCTTGGTGCAGGTCCGATGCAAACCGATACCGAGGTACATATGCAGCATCACCAAAGACATCCTCAAAAAGGTCAAAGAGGAGTGAAACTGGGTGAACAAGGATGTGGTCGTTCCTTCTCCTGAGTAATCAATTACCATTCAGGTGGAAGGGTATCTAAGTGTTTACATGTTACACCCCATAGTCTCGGATGTGAGAGTACGTCGTAAGTCAATTGATGTAAGATATGAAATGAGATCATCTTTGAAAGTACATAAAGTAAGTTAATCATGTCACCTCAGAGGTTACAAATATTGAAGATCATGAACAATAATTACAAAGAGGGTTAGAAGGTTCAGAAGCTAAAGGAATTGAAGAAAACAATGTTTCGTCGAAAGTCGACAAGATGTGAATGTTATAACATGTACTTTTGGGGTGAGAATAAAATTCTTAACATGATAAGGAGGTTATGTTATGAATTATTTTAGTCGTATGATAGTCGTGTGTTATGTTTTGATGTCAAGCGAGGTGTGAAACAAAAGTCGGTGAAAGTCAGCACAAGTTACATTCATAAGTTTTACTGAAATTTTGGGTCAAATATAACTTCGATTTTCTTCCAATATACTTAGATTTTTTGGGTTTTCCACCCATCAAATTGAATATCTATGAGTCTATTTTCTAACTTATTAGACCGTTTATCAATAAGAGTAGATATATATATGCATTTTTGCGAGACTACGCAGGCTGGTAAGTGACAAGTAGGTGTGTCACCTACTTGGTTAAATAAGAGCCCAAAAAGAGGCAATTTTGGGTCGTACAAAGATATTATTTAAGGGATTATATCCTGAAATATAACCCTCATTATATATCACAAACAACCAGACCTAAACCCCTGCAAACTTCCTCCCAAAAATTATCCACAAACCCTAATTGATTTTCTCTCCCTTTCAAGTTCTAATTGGGGGTAAAACCTAGAATTTGAAGAACCAAGATAAGGGCTGAGTTATCCAACAAATAAGGTAAGTTTAGTTCTCTCTTTAATCCATTTTTTCTGCTGTAAATTCATGGTAATTCATTCTATACTTGTAAGAACTCACGGGATGGTGATCGGAAGCCGTGAGTTCGAGTTATTCACTTGTAGCAGACTTTTTTGTGGACTCTTTTCTGTTGTTGTTGGACTGCGTATTTTACTACCATTTTGTGGAGTTTTAGAGGAGGAAGGGCATGGAGAAAAACAATATATATGTAGGGTGGTGGGCTGGTCGTTCCTCGTAACATTTCCGGGTCGTTTGACACTACTACGGTGGTCGTTTTGTGTATGAAGAGATTGTGGTGTGTTGGGCTATTTTGTAATATTTTATGGTGTATATAAGGCTGGAAAATAATGTATATATGTTGTTGTTGTTGTGTTCTTATTTTGTTGGTGTTATATTGAATTTGGAGGAAGTAAGGATTATAGGGGAGATGCTGCCCGTTATTATACAAAATAAGTTTGTCGTTCGTTGTGCGATAGTTGTACCTTTCGTGTTTTAATACCAGTATTATTATCGTTGTTGTAGATTAAGGTGCGAAGAGGCGAGTTAAACTTGGTGAGTGAAAAGATTGTAATAAGGTATGTTAAGGCTCTTCCTTCATTCTTTTGGCATGATCTAAAGTGAAACGAACGTAAATGATACGTTATTTCATAACGAATCTACTCCTAGCAACTAAGGTGGTCCATGTTGTTCTTTCCTTATAAAGTTATTCTAAGAAAGTATGTATGATCCTTGAGTCCTAGTGAAGTTCATATTCATGGTATGATGTCCATAATGTTAATAGAAGGTGCAACTACCTTACGTCACTCCAAAAGGTTTAGAGCATGATTCCATGAGTCCATCATGCATTATATATAGTATCTATTTTACTCTACCAAGTCGCGCTATCGTCGTCCGAGTACGACACCTATTGTGCAACCACTGATCAGTTGGGTTTTACCGAGCTCCACGTGGTTGGGTACGTTTTTACTGAGTCCTCTGTGAGGCCGGGTACGATATGATGAAGATGATGCCCGCATAGGCGGATGTTTTTAAAAGATTATGTATATATATGTATCACGCATTTCATGTCATTATCTCTTAGAGGAACTCAGATGCTACAGGTTGTATCTCTTATATCTCTCTTTACATACTGTTCTTATTTATGCTTTTATGCCTTACATACTCAGTACTTTATTCGTACTGACTTCCCTTTTGCCTGGTGACACTGCGTTTCATGCCCCCAGGTCCCGATAGATAGGTTGAAAATCCTCCTAGTAGGCTATCATCTCAGTGGAAGGTGTTGCTGCACTCCACTTGCTTCGGTGTTGCTATTTGGTCAGTATGATTGGGACATGTATTGACTGGTATGACGGGGCCCTGTCCCGACCTTTATGATGTTTATGTACTCTTAGAGGCTTGTAGACAAATGTCAGGTACATGGATACTTATATGGCCATGTCAGCCTATGTTTTGAGTTTACAAATAATCATGTCAGCCTTATAGGCCAGTATGCCACATGTATAAGTTTCTATATGATCTTAGGTCGTCCTATGTCTAGAATTTCCTTATGTTTTATTTTGGTTATTTCATGATGACCTTTTTGGCACATTTAACCATGGTAGTACGATAAGAAAGATATGTTACGTTGGTACTCCACTGAGTAAAGTACCGGGTGCCCGTCGCAGCCCTCCGGTTTGGGTTGTGACATTACACTTACGCCTCCATGTTTAATCCCTTAGACCCATCGTCGTTGCTTTCTGTAAAAGATAAAACATCATCCTAGGCCAAATCCACCCTTCATTATGGAGAATAGTTGTTCTCCTCCGTTTATTCACAAGCAAAACCGAGGGATGTCCGTTCACCCTCGATCACCTCATGCGCCTTTACATTCCCCGGTTTTATCAGGGGGACTAATTAAGCTTTCCCCCGGGCTAGTAGAGCCCGTTTTCCAGCATAGGCGAGTCTCGGGATCGAGGATGGATGGGCAGATTTGTCCGAATAAGGACATTGGACCTGATCCCTACTGAAGACATGCCGTTACCTAAGAAGTGGAACATGAAACATAAGTACTTTTACCTTGAACATTTGATTTACCGTTTCATTTCCTATCACCTTTCCTTATATTTGTTTTGGTGTTCCAGCTGTGGCCTAGATGCCAGGCCCGATTCCGGAATTGAAGCAGTGGGTCGAAGGCCTAATGTCACAGAGACCCTACTCCGAACGTGCCTGGATGGAGTGGTCAAAGGGTCGATGGGAGGCTCGTATCATGGTAAGTTTCTGTCCCGACTCATCTATTGTTCTGGCCTTTCCTAGAACTCACTTATATTTTTTTTTCTTTTGTAGGTCTCGGGAAAGATGTTGCAATGAGACCCCCTTCCGGTGATGAAGAGGTCCTTCCCCAGCCATCAAATCTAAAGAAGGCCAAAGAAAAAGAGAAAAAGGGCTCCGAGTCCCCTGGGTTTGGAAAAGAAAAAACCGGCGAGGAAGCCCTGTAAGCCCAAGGTGGATGCTGGTGTTATGTCCTCGGACTCAATCCACCGATTAAGGGATGAGTCCGAAGAAGAAGAATAAGAAGAGGAAGAAGACAACTTCAAGCTAGTGGCCCATGGGCGGGCTACTGCTTTAATACAAAAGCCCTCTGAACTGGAGGCGGTTGATGAGGGAGCTTAGGCCGAGGTCCCTGAATAAGAAAAAACAGAGGCCACCCCGTCCCCATCTAAGACGGTGGAGAGAGAGACCGGGGGCGAGGCTTCCTGAGAAGTGGAAGAGGTCCCTAGGTACGAGTTCGGGGTGGTCGATATTTCGGAATCCCCCAAGATTTCAGATACTATGATCAATGAGGCAAACATGTTGGAAAGTCGCTCTTACGAGGGGCTTCAGGGGGCGACCGATATCCATGGTTTCTTCGACGGGATCGAATCTGCTGCCTCCGAAGATGTCACCAGATTAGGTGATTTACCGGTGTGGAAGAAGGTACCGTCATTGGGCGTTACTGGATCATCATCGAGCCCGAGGCTGGTAGACCAATTCCCGGCCTCAAGTGCTAACCGAGGATGCAGGAGGAATACAGTGCTTAATGTCCCAGAGGATGCTCGAGTCTTCTCTCCCCCTGTTGGGATTGCTAGCTATCTGAGAGGCTTGGTGACCGAGGAGCCATGATGAATGTCGTGGGGGTTTCTTGCCTGTTTAATGAGGCTCAACATGCGCTGAATCGGGTAACTACAAAAGTCTCTTCTTTATTTCTTTCAAATTTTGAATTGTAAGTTATTCTAACATCCTCTTCCTTACTTGCAGGCTTCAGTGTTGCATCACGAAGCCTTCCTCAGAATTCGAGATGAGCATGAGGTTGAGGTTCGGGGCCTCACCGAGAAAACCGATACCTATAGGCTCCTCAGTGGGAGCTTCAGTTCGATGGCTCGGGATGAGCACACCGATATGGCCGAGCAGGTATTCCGAGTACTTCACGATAGTGAATATGAGTTAGAGATAATGTCTAACGATCTAATTCTGCAGGTCCGGAAGAGGCTCGAGAAGATCAGATGGCTCCAAAAGTAGGTGAATGAGGTGCAGGCCGAGGCTGAAGCATTCAAGAAGAACACGAATATCCTAGCCTTGAAAAAGGAGACTGTCCAAGCACAATTGGGTTCGACCAAGTCTCAGCTACAAGCTACAAAAGAGAAAGCCTCGGTGCAAGCCGAGAAGATTAAAGAGCTTCAGTGTCAGCTGGATTTGGCCATTTTTGATAAAGCAAGCTTAGATAATCTCGAAGCGGCCAAATCTGAGGTGGCCGCGGCCGACATCAAAGGTGATGAGAAAGTGGCCCAGTTTAAGGTCGACGTCGAGACCATCCAGTCCAATTCTAAGAGCATGATAGATCATGCAAAATGGAAAGCTCGGAGGGAATCCCTCAAGGACGCTCAAGGACAGGGTTTCGATATCATGGCCGAGGTCGAGAATGCCCAAGCAGAAGAAACCAGGGCCTGGAAGCCGGCCTTCTATGAAGAAGACTCTGATAGCCTAAGCGAATCCAAAGATGGGGAAGACCCATAGGATGGAGATGCGACATCTGGTGGAGACCAAGCCACTTAGAACTTTGTATTTTTTTTTTGTTCTTATTTTTGCACTTTTTTGAGGCCGTTTTGGGCCGTTGTAAATATTTTGGACTAGGCTGATTTGGCCCTTGTAAAGGAAATCATTTTATATAAATATAAGGCTATTTTTTCCCTTTTGGCTCTTAAGTTTTTTCTTTTTCTATGCCTTAGCATGAGACAATAAGGTTGTGTTCGAGGGTTCGAACAACCCTTGCCTTTATTAGAGTTTTTGGGGCTTGATATTATCGAAGTTTTTCCCGAAGATGGCTTAAATTTGTGACTTTGCCGAGGGTAGCCTTTTAGAACCGGTTTTGATTTTTTCGAAAGGCTTGTTTTTGTTACGAATTTTGGACGTCTCCGAGCCGTGTTGATTGGCCATAGCCTTTAGTTCGGGATATGCCCATTAGGCTCGTTTTCCTGTTTTATATGGGCTTGACCGAGATAATAGTCCTTGAGTAAGGTGGTCGTGGCCTTTAGAAATCGGGGAGTTGCCTGTTAGGTCTTTTATCCCCGAGGCCCGATAACTTTGGCTGTTTGAGTTAGAAGGCAGTCCCCGAGTGAGGGGGTGGTCGTTCATATTCACGTTAAGTATTGCCCTTGTGCTCATTATTTTTGGGAATATGAAACTCTTTAAGAGATGTAAAGAGGAAAAATTCTACACATCTGATTTTTGCAAGGAAAGTACTTCACTTTATTCTTGATCAAAATAGTCATACATGAGTACAGGTTTAAGCCAGGGCTTGAACAATCTACGTGGGCACAGTTCATTCTGATAATTTGGTCCTTACAATAAATCCTATCTATCGAGACCCTCCTTTTATGAGGTAGCTTCCTCGCTAGAGTTGATATTCGAAGATGATTCATATCCTAGGGTCGACCCCTAGTATTCGAGGTTTATTTCAAATGAACCTCAGATATTGTTGAATTGATCTTCGATGCCGATTCATAAT
This sequence comes from Nicotiana undulata, assembly GCA_005239495.1. Classification (NCBI taxonomy): domain Eukaryota; kingdom Viridiplantae; phylum Streptophyta; class Magnoliopsida; order Solanales; family Solanaceae; genus Nicotiana; species Nicotiana undulata. The sequence continues at coordinate 66,639 of ML292044.1, forward strand.
CGAGCTTGATTCTAAGTTAGCACGATTCATTGTTGCCTCGTTAAACCTCGCCGAAACCCCATTTTGGACAAAACTAGTCTAAGGGAAAAAGAGTGCAACACGTGCTTTCAGACCTAAAGACTTCGTTCCATTTGTCGAAAAAAATCCAACGTCGATTCTTGTTGACCATATGCAAGTGTTAGTCTGCAATAAAAATGAAAATAGAAAGGGGTCGTACCTTAGCAGTAGTATCGTTTTAGATGTGATATGTTCCAATTGCTCGGCAGCTATTCCCCACTCATTGTTCCGAGCTTGTAGGACCCCTTTTCGGTGACTTCAAGAATTTGGTACGGTCCTTCTCAGTTTTGACCCAATTTTACTTTGTTCGGATTTCGGGTGTTGAGGGTGACTTTCCTTACCACTAAGTCCCTGATGCTGAAATACCAAAAATTGGCTCTTCGATTGTAGTATCTCTCGATCGTTGTTTTTGGCCGGTCAATCGGATGAGGACGAACTCCTATCTTTCATCCAACAATTCTAGGATCGTATTCATGGTCTCGTTATTTGACTCTTCTATTTCATATCAGAACCTGATAGTAGGTTCTCCGACCTCGACCGATATTAGAGCTTCAACGCCATAAACTAATTAGAACGGGGTAGCCCCGATACTAGAATTCGACATTGTGCGCTATGCCCAAAGAACCTCGGGTAGAATTTTCTTCCACTTCCCTTTGGCGTCGGTTAGCCTCTTATTAAGATTTTGGATGATGGTTTTGTTGGTCGATTCGTCTTGTCCATTCCCGCTGGGATGATAAGTTGTTTATATGATTATTTTGATCTTGTGATCCTCAAGAAATTTAGTCACCTTGCTACCGATGAACTACTTTCCATTATCACACACGATTTCAGAAGGCATCCCGAATTGACATATGATGTGATCCCAAATGAAGTCTATGACTTCCTTCTCTCTGACTTTCTCGAAAGCCTATGCTGCAACCCACTTAGAGAAATGATCAGTCATAAATAAAACAAATTGAGCTTTACGTGGGGCCCCTGGAAGAGGGTCAGCGATGTCCATTCCCCACTTCATGAACGGCCAAGGGGACAAGACCGAATGGAGAAGTTCCTCGGGTTGATGAATCATTGGTGCATGCCTTTGGAATTTGTCTCATTTATGAAAAAACTCTTTTGCATCTTTCTCTATGTCGATCCAGTAGTATTCGGCTCTGATCACTTTGTGGACCAATGATTCAGTACCAGAATAATTTCCGCAAGTGCCCTCGTGGACTTCGCTAAGAATGTATTTAGTATCTCCTGGTCCCAGACATATCGTTAATGGACCTTCGAACATCCTTTTGAACAAGGTTCCGTCTTCGGACAAGGTGAATCGTGCTGCCTTTGATTCTCGATTCTTTTGGATATGAGGGGAGCTTCCCGTTCTTCAATACTCTATGTATTTGTTTCTCCAATCCCAGGTCAAACTTGTGGAGTTTATCTCGGCGTGGCATTCTTCAATAACTGATCTCATGGGTTGTACGACAGCCCCCGAATTGAGTTTGTTGTCTTCGGCCGATGACCCTATGTTTGCGAGGGCATCGACCTCACTATTATGATCTTGAGGCACATTTTGCAAATTCCATTCCTTGAATCGGTGTAGAGTTACTTGTAGCTTATCTGATTATCTTTGCATTCATTCTTCTCGAACTTCAAAAGTTTCGTTAACCTGATTCACCACTCGGAGGGAGTCGCATTTGGATTCGATCACCTCCGCTCCCAAGCCTTTAGCTAATTCGAGACCTGCAATCATGGACTCATATTCGGCCTCATTGTTAGTCAATTTTACAGTTCTAATAGATTGTCTAACCACGTTACATATGAGTGGTTTTAGCATGATTCCGAGTCCGGACCTCCTTGCGTTCGAAGCATCGCCTGTAAAGAGGGTCCAGATTCCTGAGGACGAACCCGAGTTTACTAATAGTTCTCTTTCACCTCGGGTACTGTCACGACCCAATTTTCCCTCCGTTGGGTATCGTGACAGCACCTAGTCTTAAGGACTAGGTAATCTTAACATTTAGTAAACATAAATAAAATTGAAACTTTTGAATGCTTCTCGATAAAAATCTCTATACATTACAAATCATCCCAAAACCCGGCAAATACAAGTCATAAGATTTAAGGAATCTAACCTAACATCTCTAATACCACTGTTATGAATAAATACAACAGTGTATGAATACTACTTGTAAGAAGGTGACTCCGAAACCGTGAATGCTGAAACGGTTTTACCTCAAGTCTCCACAACAGCAACCGCGCTGCTAGCTATCGATCAGCTGCTATGAAAAAACATGGGATCTGCACAAAAAATGTGCAAAGAGTAGCATGAGCACACCACAGCGGTTCCCAGTAAGTATCAAGACGAACCTCGATAGAGTAGTGATGAGGACTAGTCAAGACACCCACTGGTCTAATAAATTAAACAGACATACGTATAGGAATGACATGACATGACACCTGTCTAATGGCTACACCATATAATTATCAACATAACAAGTACAAAGGGGAATGAAGATACAACAAATAACATAGAACATCATAATATTACACAGAAGAAAGGACGGGGTGCAAATCAAAAGCGAAAACCACAACACAGTAAAAACAATAGTAACTCAGCACTGCAATAATTTTCCCCTTAGTCAACAACTCCTACAATTTAGTCAATTCTCTGAGTGAAACCTTTAAATCGTAAGTTTATATTGAAAGATTTTTAAAAATATAATCATTTCATTTTGAGTAAAGTCTCCTTCGAAATACACTTCCTCCAACGATATATAAATATACTGTACAGAACGAAAATCTCAAACACAAATTCCTTTCAATAAAAGCTTTTCAGATGTACCTTTCTAGTAGATATTTTCCAAACATAGCTGCTTTCAAATAAATGCTTTGCAAACATACCTTTGGAAAATAATAACCTTGCAAACATAGTTTCCTTCAAGGTAAATGCCTTTAAACTTTACTTTTCAATAATTGTCTTTCAGACGTAGTTTCCAATAGAAGAAGTGCATGGCATCACCCTTCGTGCTTTTACTCTCGTCCTCCCCATATAAATCGACCTATAAGACACGTAAATTAAGCAAATTAAACCAGTAAAAGTCATGAACAGGACAACAACAACGAGATAAAGGTCAAGTACAGAACAATAATAACAAGTCACACCAAATATGTAAGTACAACAATAACAGCTCAAAGTACGGGCACAAGTATACACGGGGAAACAGATATCACATCATAATGCATGTCTCTCGTCCTCACCTGCACGGAAACACCCTTCGTTCCATGAACTCACTCACAATATTACACACGGCATCACCCTTCGTGCTTTTACTCTCAATAATATGGTACGACATTACCCTTCGTGCTTTTAATTTCAATAATATGGCACGACATCAACCTTCGTGCTTTTCACTCTTTCCTCACATGATAATGAATGTAAACAATGGCACGTCATTACCCTTCGTGCTTTACACTCTTTCCACACATGATAATGAATATAAACAGTGGCACGACATCACCCTTTGTGCTTTACACTCTTTCCTCACATGATAATGAATATAAACAATGGCACGACATCACCCTTCGTGCTTTACACTCTTTCCTCACATGATAATGAATATAAACAATGGCACGACATCACCCTTCGTGCTTTACACTCTTTCCTCACATGATAATGCATATGAAATAGCACGACATCACCCTTCGTGCTTTACACTCTTTCTCACCCAAACAAATAAAATGATAGCATTCATACAAGAGAATCAACAACATAAACAATCATAGAAATCATACTGTCCCGGCAAGGGTGTCAACAATGGAAAACAACGTCATCAACAACATGAACAATAATAGAAACCATACTGTCCCGACAAGGGAGTCAACAATGGAAACAATATCATCAACAACATAAACAATAATAGAATCCACACCGTCCCGGCAAGGGAGTCAACAAATGGAAACAATATCATCCTGGCAAGGGAAAACATCTACAACCAATTTCACTTAAAAATTAGCTTCACGGAATAAACTCAGTTTGAACAATGCTTAGTAATAGGAAACACCAAGAAAATACCATCAACACGGATGATTATCAACTAAACCTAAGTATCACTTAAGGGAAAATCATATAAATCACAATGTACGACTCACGGGTATGCTTGACACCAACGTATAGATATTCCAATTTCTGCTAAACAATTATAGGGCAAGATTATACTAGTTCTAGTCAAATAGGCAGTTTATGAAGGAAGATAAGGCACAACGGTAGGAAAGTTAAAGTCTTCATTTAAGTCAATTAAGACAAAAAAGAAACAAGGAACACTAAGTAAGTAATTTCTAATTTGAACAGGAAGAAATGAAATTAGCAATCAGGAACACAAATATAACAATTACAACTTCATACACGGGGAATATAAGGACCTACGAATCCTAAAAGGCCAACCTATTTGCAAATAAGTCCGAGTACGCACTCGTCACCTTGCGTACAGAGGCTACAATCAACATAGAAGACTCAATCCTAAGGGGTAGTTCCCCCACACAAGGTTATGCAAGATACTTACCTCGAACAAGACAACCCCGTACTCCAAAATGAACTTCTCGGGCGAAAAGACCTCCGGACGACTCAAAATCAACTAAAACAACTTCAAAATACACATAAAACGTATATCCCGAAAAATAAAGTTCCGCCCTTTACAAAATTATAAAAATCGACCCCCGGGCCAACACCTCAGAACCCGTCAAAATTTACAAAAACTGAATACCCATTCTAGTACGAGTTCAACCATACAAATTTTACCAAATTCCGATACCATTCGGTCTCTCAAATCATGATTTTTCAATTTAGAAGTTTTCTTTCAAAACCCACATCTTTCTCAACTAAAAATACAATTTAAATGATAAAAATAAAGAACAAATTCATGGAATATATTTAATTCTAATGGAAGAACACTTACCCATTCGATTTGTGTGAATAACCCTCAAAGAATCCCCAAGAACCGAGCTCTAGAAGTCCAAATATGATACAATGGTGAAACCCCCGATTTTGGATTATATTTTGTCTGCCCAGATATTTGAGCATTGCGATCGCAGACACAAGGATGCGATCGCATAGAAGAAAAATGTTGCTGGCCAAAAAAGTACTATGCGATTGAGAATAAGTTGATGCGATCGCATTTAAGGGAATTATGGTCACTGTCCAGTGGTGCATCGCGAGCGCAGCAAGGGGAATGCGGACGCGGAGAAGAAGAACAGGAGAGCTACGCGAACGCAGGGATACCTACGCGAACGCAATGATAGAAAAACCATCTGCCCTCAGCCCTATTTCCACTGTGCGAATGCGATGGAGTAAATGCGATCGCAAAGAAGGAGAAAGTATACTTTCGGGATCGCGAACGTGTCTGTGCGAACGCAGTGAAGGAATCACTGGGCGGGTCAAGGCAACAATATGCGATCGCGATCACAACTAATTTTGACTTTCGCCAAATTACCTCAAATTACTCTACAGACCTCCATAACCAATTCCGGATGCGCCCCTAAGTCCAAAATCATCATACAAAGCTGTTGTCATTAACCAAAACTCATTTCGAGGCCGTTTACACAAAAGTCAAACCTCCGGTCAACTTCCATCACCTAGGCTTCAAAAATTGAAATTTTCCTCCCAATTCGACTCCGGATTATCCGGTAACTGAATCCAACCATGCATGCAGGTTGATATACACAATGTGAAGCTGTTTAAGACCTTACGCCACCGAACGAAGCTTAAATTCTCAAAATGACCGGTCGGGTCGTTACAGGTACTAGAGCCGGTGTGAAGTCAGCCACGAAGTATGCCAAGATTTGAGACTTGATGGCTGTTTGGGGTCGATATTCAATATTGTAGCCACTGATTTCTATGGACCATTTGGCCAACCGTCCCGAAAGCTCGGGCTTATGCAAAATATTTCGAAGTGGATAAATTGTTATAACACATGTGTGATGACATTGAAAGTATGGTTTTAGTTTCCTTGAGGCGCTTATCAAAGCGTGTGCCAATTTTTCTAGATGGGGATACCTAGTTTAGGCCTCACCTAAGGTCCGACTAACGTAATAGATAGGGAATTGCGTACCTTGTTCTTCTCAGACCAAGACTCCACTTACCGCTATCTTCAATACTACTAGATACAAGTAAAGCTGTTTGTCTGGCCTCCACGTGTGAAGAAGCGGTGGGATCGATAAGTACCGTTTAAGCTCCTCCAAGGCTTGTTTGGAATTCCGGAGTCACTGTGAAGTTAGTCTTCTTCTTCAGCAATGAGAAGAGTTGATGACTCTTATCGGAGGACCTCGAGATGAATCGCCCCTGGGGCGGCTATTCGCCCCGTTAACCTCTGCACGACCTTTACATTTTCTACTACCGGGATGTCCTCGATAGCTTTAGTATTGTCGGGGTTGATCTCGATTCCTCGATTGGATACCATGAAGCCAATAAACTTGCTAGAGCCGACCCCGAACGCACATTTTTCTGGGTTGAGCTTCATATTGTATTTCTTTAGTATACTGAAAGTTTCCTGCAAATTCTTCAAACGGTCCTCTACTCGCAGGGGCTTAACTAGAATGTCATCAATGTAAAATTCCATAGATTTTCCTATTTGTTCTTCAAACATCCGATTTACTAGGTGTTGATAAGTTGCACAAGCATTTTTAATCCAAATGGCATTACATTATAGTAGTGGGTACCATACTTAGTGATGAACGAGGTCTTTTCCTGATCTTCTGGGTTCATATGTATCTGATTGTACCCAGAATAGGCATCGAGAAAATTGAGAATCTCGTGGCCGGCCGTGGCATCGATCATGCGATCAATATTAGGCAAAGGAAAATAATCCTTGGGGCATGCTTTATTTAGATCTTTGTAATTTACACACATTCTAAGTTTGTTTCCATTCTTAGGGACTACTACTATGTTTTCTAACCATTTAGGATATTTTATTTCCCGAATGGATCCTATTTTAAGATGTTTGGTTATCTCGTCCTTGATGAAAGCATGTTTGGTCTTAGACTAGGGTCTTTTTTCCTGCTTCACTAGATGGAACTTCAGGTCCAGGCTTAATTTATGAGTGGTGATTATTGATGGGATCCCTGTCATATCGAGATGGGATCAAGAAAAGAAATCGATGTTAGTTTTAAGGAATTGAATAAGTTTTCCTTTGAGCTCAGGAGCTAGCCCTGTGCCCAGGGATACCTTTCCTTCGGGCTGATATTCGATCAGTATGATTTGTTCCTGTTGTTCGACTGTTGACTTGGTGGTGTCGGAATCATCAGTTACTATGAAGGATCGACGAACCCCATAGTCATCATCCTCGTCAGTTCCCTGCTTCTTTTATTGGGTCGAGGCTGGTGTCTGTGATTGCTATTTGACCTCCTGCTTTCCCTTCGAATTTGATCCTTTCGTTGAAGAGAGTGCCAATATCGGTATCACTTTGTCGACGGCAAACATTTCTTTAGCAGGGGGTTGCTCTCCATAGACTATTTTGATTCTCTTTAGTGTCGGGAACTTTAAAGCCTGGTGGAGGGTCGAGGGAACTTCCCTCATATTGTGGATCCACGGCCTCCCGAATAGGGCATCATACCTCATATCGCCGTCGATCACATGGAACGTCGTCTCTTGGATGGTCCCGACCACATTTACTGGAAAAGTTATCTCGCTTTTGGTTGTTTCACATGCCGTATTGAAGTCGTTTAGTACTCGTTCCATGGGCACAACCTGATCTTGTAGGCCGAGCTGTTCTACAACCTTTGATCGAATGATGTTGGCCGAGCTACTTGGATCAATTAAAATAGTGGATCGTTATGGGGTTGCACAATCCATTCTACATCCTCGTCATTGAATGACAAGGTTCCTTTCGGTACGTATCCCGATTTCTCTTCTCTCTTGTGATCGACACCTTGGTGAGTTTTAATACTGGTCCTTGGGGAATATCGACCCCTCCAACAATCATGCAAATCACGTGTGTGTCTTTTCTTGCTTGTTCTATCGGTTTGAATCTCTATTTTTGATGTGATTCTTTGATCGATCACTTAAGAATTCCCGAAGGTTCCCATCGTTGAACAACCAGGCTACCTTCTCCCTTAGTTGTCTGCAATATTCTGTTCTATGGCCATGAGTGCCATGATACTTGCACATTTGGTTAGGATTTCTCTAGGCTGGATCGATTTGTAAAGGTCGAGGCCACCTAGTATCTTTAATACGTCCGATGGCTGATACGATAGTAGATGCATCAACGTTAAAGTTATATTCTGACAGCTGTGGTGCTTCTTTGGGCTCAACATTCTTGTCGAAACTATTCTTGCTCATGAGCCCTCGAGAGCTCTGACCTTGATCATTTCTCCTTTTACCTCGAATGGGGTTACGCCCAGGTCCGTTGCCTCTGTAATCTCCATTATATGGCTGGTAATGAATCCCTGTTCGATCGTGGTTCTTGGTCGATATCTCTTTTGACTCTGTCGACGGGCCTGATAGGATAAATGGACCTGGAAGGAGTTCCCAGCTGGTCGTCTTCGACCCTAATCTTTGACTGGTACCCATTATGCACATCGGCATAGGTAACCGCTGGGTATTCGATCACATTTTGCTTTAATTATTGTGAAGCCACCGAGCTTTGTACGTTTTGTCCTTGAGTAAAGGCCTGAACGGCCCAATTATCGACAACCGGTGGTAGATCTATACGTTCCATTTGTAACCGAGACACAAACTCTATGAGCATCTGCTTATCTTTATGCTTTACCTTGAAGAGGTTCGACTTCCTAATCTCGACCTTTATAGCTCCGGCGTGTGCTTTAATGAAGGAATCTGCAAGCATGGCAAAAGAATCAATGGAGTTGGGTGGAAAATTATGGTACCATATCATCGCTCCCTTTGACATGGTCTACCTGATTTCTTCAATAATACAGACTCGATCTCATCGTCCTCCAGATCATTCCCCTTAATCGCACATGTGTAAGAAGTGACATGCTCGTTGAGGTCGGTCGTTCCATTATACTTGGGAATTTCTAGCATGCAAAACTTCTTGGGAATTGGTTTAGGTGCCGCGCTCGGGGGGGGGGGGGGGGGGGGGAGGGTGCTTGCGCGAACTTCTTTGAATCCATACCTTCAAAATCGGTGGTGCTCCCGGAATTTGATCAACCCTGGAATTATAGGTTTTCACATTCTTTTCATTTGCTTCAATTTTTTTCTCCCCGATTCAACTCGCTTTGTTAGTTCCTCGAGCATCTTCATGAATGAGGGGTATGTCCCTGATTCATTTCCGTTCGATCTCCTTGACACCGATTCAGCCCTATGAACAACTTCCTGCGATGGCTTGAGATCTATCCTGTTCGGTGCATAGTTCTTGTTTTGGAGTTGTGCTATTGCAGCTTGTTGAGCATGCAACATTTCGAATATTACTCGAAGGCTGATTTCGCCTTCTTCACCGCCCTGTACGCTTTGACCGGCTGACTGAACGTCTCTGCGGACGCTACTTTCGGGATCGACGGCCAAATTTGCATTAATGGAAACGTGAGAGCTGACGTCGATTGGGTCTACGACCGAGACTCCATCGAGGTCAACCGGAGGTACTTTATTCCCTAGGGCGGCTATGTTGTTGTTTTCGTCATGGAGACCAAGGCCATTGTCTATGTGTGTGGGTGCTGCTTGAGAGTTTGGCATGCTGATCATGGAATCAAAGATACTCACAAGTATAAAATAGTGTGTGTTACGAAAGTTAGTACTAGACAATCACTATTATCCTTAGCCCCACGGTGGACGCCAAACTGTTTACCCTAAAAATTGATAACAATTGAATTTATACGTGGTTTTAAGAACACATGATTTTACTTGGCACAAACTGAGAAAATAGGTAAATTGATATTGAAATTGACTATAAAGAAAAATAAAAGCAAACCAAATGAGATGTATAATTTTGGTCCTTGAGCTAGGTCACCCTCGAACCAAATAAATATTATATTGAAATATGAATAAAGTAACATAGTATTGAGAGCTTTAAGAAAAGAGTCGTATATTGTTTTGTATTACGTGAATATGATGCCTTTACAAATTAGCAGACCCCTTTTATATAGTAGGGGAGTCCTACTTATGTTACAACTCTAAATACAGTAAGAAGTCTCATGATTTGCTAATTAATCGGCCTCATCTTGATACGTGCCGAGATTTCCGCCATGATCCTTACTCGACTACGGATATTTCGGGTTATTGTTGCTTGACCAGGTAAACTTCCATCGGTCTTGCTCGATCTCTATTTTGCTTGGTCTCGATCTTGGCCGATCTCGACCTTGATCGGTCTCTCGATTACGAGCTCAGCAATCTAACTCTACACTATGGCTCGATATAACACGAAGCCGAACCTTGACCTATCATGACCCAACCTGAATTAGTCGTAATAAGGGCAGACTCATTTTGATCGTGTACAATTATATTAAAAGACAGGTAATTAAGTTTGAGGTTAAGCAAATTAGCATATTGACAAAACGTTACTTGACTCTTTTAATACAAAATCTAAGATTTTTTTTTGAAAAATCTAATTCTTACAACAGATATCATTTGAAGTAAATATTATCCATTATGCTAAATATTTGGCTTTTTTCATTAAATTTTAAAATATTCACATGTATGTTAAATTCTAACACTAATAAGTTATTAAATTTTGACAAAAGTTATTTGAAAATTGATAACATCAAACTAAATGTTACCATTTTATTGGTGATACGTATATTAAATTACATAATATTTCTTTAAAGGAAAACAACTCCTAGTATCATAAAAAAAATTATTTTTACGATATTATAAGCCGTAAAAATGTGCCGAAATTAATGAAGTCTATGACATTAACAAAATAGTAAAAGATTTATTTATTTAATTAAATATTGTTAGTTTTTTAATTTATTTTGGATTGAAACAGAAATCATGTGGTTAGAGCTAACGATGTGATACAAATATTTATTACTATATATTAATAAACGCTACTTGTCCAGATATTTTAAATTAATTACTCCATCCGGTTCACAATAAGTGACCATTTTACCTTTGGGTATCATCATTTTTAGCTCGCGCCAAAAACTATTTACATCTGATAGCCGAAAAATTATATAAAGCTTGTATATATTTTGTATAACATACAAAATGTATATATATATATAAATTTTATATATTTTTTCGGCTATTATTTTTACAGCGGCTATACAGTGTCATTTTTCCTTTTACCTTTGGCACACCCATTAAGGAAATACCAGCTCCTAGAGAAAAACATATGTATTTTTTAAATTAACTTTAATTAATTATTACCTTGACACATTGAAATATATAAATAAGAGCAAATTTTATAAATATTAAATTAATTCCTTCTTGATGATGTAAATGAATATTTATTTTAGCTCAAAATGAAAAGATAAATAGAGAGTAACGCTCTGCAAGAAGCAATTTAAATCCAAGAGGCGAAAAGAATGTGATTTATTAGTTTGGCATCTTTAGCCGCGTCAACCATATTAACAAACTAACTGTCACACTTTTGTAACAAAATAAAGAAGAATTAACTCATATGTTGTCCACTTAATCTATTAAACTATGAATAGTCGGTAAATATATAATATGTGTACAATTTCATGTATAATATATGTAATTACGTATGATCAATATATAATGTATATATACTAGATAGAAAAAGTAAACATCGAATCTGTCCGGCTATTTGCGTAACATTCCCCAAAATAAACGCATAAATGCCCTGACATTTGGCAAATATACCGATTTGGTATTTTCCAAGAAACGTCACATTATTTGTGTAAAAGAGATTTTAGAAAAGCACGTTTACTCTTAAAATGAGTAACAATTAAATTTATATGTGGTTAAAGAATACATGATCTAGTTTAACACGAAATGATCTATGAACAGAATTAATTATGTAAAGGGAAGCAAAATAATCAAACTAAACGCGATGAACAATCAAGACTGGCCTTTTAAAAGAACACTGAAAATTGATCTCGGTCGAGCCCTCGAGACTGGCTCGGTTGTAACCAAATAATTAATCAGCTGAAGAACACAATAGTAGCTAGAGAATGAAAATGGACTTTTTATTGCTTTGATATACGTGCCAACAATGATTAAAAATTAAAAATTCTCCCATTTATATAGTAGAGGTGTCACAACCCAGAATTCCCACCGTCAGGACCGTGATGACGCCTAACATTATACTTGCTAGGAAAACCAATGTTAGAGAATCATCAACCAATTCTTTTCCATTTAAGTAATTAACAACAATAAGCTATAAGAAGTTGAAATGAGTGCGGAAATATACAACAATCTCAATATATATTACTACCTAGAATCCGGAGGCACAATTCACGAACTTCTAAGATTTTACTACAAGTAAATATATGAAAGAAATACAACTATATTCGAAATAGAAGAAACAGTAAAATAAAAAGTATAGAAGGGGACGCCAGGGCATGCAGACACCGACAAGTCTACTTTGAGTCTCTTATTAGAGGGATCCTGCAGCCAACCTCACGACCAGCTCGGACCAGTCCCAAAAGCTGCACAGGAAGTGCAGAGTGCAGTATCAGTACAACCAACCCCATGTACTGGTAAGTGTCGAGCCTAACCTCAACAAAAGAGTGGCGAGGCTACGACGGGTCACTCACACTACAACATGTACACAGTATATATAATAAAAAAAGAAAAAAAGAAATACATAATAGAAATAAGCAGTAACTTGCAAGAAATAACTACAGTTCTCAGAAGCAATTCAATAGCGTTCATATAATACCAATCCTTAAAAGCAAATAAGAATACCATACAACTAACACATTGCAGGGAAAACATAAACACATAGGTTGTTGCGGCGCGCAACCCGATCCCACTGTCATATCACACTCCTCCTTTATTTCCTTATAATAGCATAAACAACAGAATACAAAAAAAAGTGTTACGACGTGCAACCCGATCCCACCGTATCGCAATAACACAATTATAATTCATCCTTATTCCACCAAAAAAGTACCCTTATTACACCTGTTGCGGTGTGCAACCCGAAACCATTGTACAATATCAATTCCCCCTTATTCCTCCTTAATATACCACCCTTATTCCACCAGCTGCGGCATGCATCCCGATGCCACCATATCACAATAAATTACTCAATATGTATAGAAATTTCACAATTCAATTCACATAACCCTTCACAATACTTAAACTTCAAACCAAAACTATTATGAAGCTTGTACACAATGAAAATTTACATAAGTGATACTACTCAGCAAGACCAATTCGGAATATACCATAAAAGTATCGATAAACCAACTTAAGTAAATACTAGGAGATAATGAATCTACTAAATAACTAATACCATTAACAGAAGTAAACGATGTCTAACAAGTAGCTATTAGGCATGGGAATACAAGTAGAGCATGTAACAGCTAAGACAGGGAAAGAGACAATATGAGATGAATGGGAAAGAAACATGCAAGAACAGATAAATTGACGGTGCATAAGTACTCATCACCTCACATATACGCCGCTTGCATGAATTTCATATAGCAAATAGGTCGAGGGTTCCTAATTCCCTCAAGTCAAGGTTAGACATAAAACTTACCTTGCTCAAAGGATTACTCACTTCTCAACCACAACCTTGCCTCTCAACCAAGCCTCCAGACCAATAGAATCTAGCAAATCACCAACCAAACGATTCGAATTAAGCCTTAGGAACTACCCACGATTGTAAGAACTCAATTTAGGCCATTTTTGAAAAAGTCAACACCCGAGCCCACTTGGTCCCGAAATTCGGACCAAAACCTAATTACCCATTCACCCCCGAGCCCGGTTATATAATTTGTTTTGAAATCCGACCTCAATTTGAGGTCTAATCCCCAATTTACCAAATCCCTAGTTTCTACCCAAAACCCCCCAATTCCATCATGAAAAAACCTTAGATTCTAGGTTGAAATCTTAGGAAAAGTAGCGAAATATTGAAAGAAAGTAGGTTAGGATCACTTACCAATGATTTGGGGAAGAAGAAGTCTTGGAAAAATTGCCTCTAAAGTTTTAGGTTTTGAAAATTTGAGAAATGAACCAAAAACAACGTCCAAAAATCATTTTATTAGTTGCAGGTGTCGCATTTGCGACATGGGGTTTGCAAATGCGAAAAAAATCTCGCAAATGCGAGCCTGACCCTATCCGCAATTGCGAACATCTGATCGCAAATGCGATCACTTCCTTCCCCAATCCCACTTCTCAACTGCGAATGAGTGTTCGCAAATGCGAAACCATGAGGCCCAGCTATTCTTCGCAAATGCGAGAAATAGCTCGCAAATGCGGAACCTATAGAGGTCGCAATTGCGATGCCTGATCTAGTATTTGCGAGATCAGAGGCCTACACCAGATATTGCAACACCAGCAATGCTCTAAGTCCAATATTAACTCCGCTGCCTATCCGAAACTTACCTGAGCCCTCGTGGCTCCAAACCAAACACACACACAAGTCTAAAAACATCATACGAGCTTGCTCGCGCGATCAAAATCGCCAAAATAACACCTAGAACTATGAATTGAACCCTAAATCAAATGAAATTTTCAAGAAAACTTTGAAATTCCTATTTTCACAACCGGATGTCTGAATCACGTCAAACAAACTCCGTTTTTCATCAAATTTCATAGACAAGTCATAAATATGGTATTGGACCTATATAGGGTTCCGAAACCAAAATACGGACTCGTTATCCAAAAGTCAAATTTTGGTCAAACATTTCAAATTCATTTAAGCTTTCAACTTTCAATTTCGACGAAGTCCGATATCTCGGGCTAGGGACTTCCGATTTCGATTCTGGGCATACACCCAAGTCCCAAATAAAAACATGAATCCAGTTCCGTCTACCAAAACTGTTGACCAAAGTCAATTCAAATGAAGCTTTTAGGCAAAATTTCTTACTTTTATCAGTTTTTAACACAAAAGCTTTACAGAAAGATGCCCAGACTGCGCATGCAAATCGAGGAACACTAAAACATGATTTTTAAGGCTTCAGATCACAGAATTACGTTTCAAAACACGAGATGGCCTATCAGGTCATCACATTCTCCACCTATAAAACAACCATTCGTCTTCGAACGGACATAGAAAAGTACCTGAACCAGTGAATAGGTGGGGATATTGACCCCACATGTCCGACTCAGACTCCCAAGTAGCTGCCTCGATGGGCTGACCTCTCTACTGCACTCAGACTGAAGGATAACTCTTCGACCACAACTGGCGAACTTGCCGGGCTAGAATGGCCACCGGCTCCTCCTCATAAGTCAAATCCTTGTCCAACCAGACAGACATGAAATTTAACACATGAGACAGATCACCGTGATACTTTCGGAGCATGGACACATAAAACACTGAATGAACTATTGATAATCCCGGAGGCAATGCAAGCCTATAAGCCACCTCTCACACTCTCTCGAGAATCTCTAAAGGTCCGATATACCTAGGGCTCAGATTGACCTTCTTTCCAAACCTCATGATACCCTTCATGGGTGATACCCGAAGCAACACCCTCTCCCCGACCATGAATGCAGCATCACGGATGTTACGGTCGACATAACTCTTCTACCTGGAATAAGCTGTGCGAGGCCGATCCTGAATAATCTTGACCTTTTCTAAGGCATCCTGTACTAGATATGTACCAAACAACTGAGCCTCGCCCGACTCAAACCACCCAACTGGCGACCGACACCGCCTACCGTATAATGCCTCATAGGGAGCCATCTGAATGCTCGACTGGTAACTATTGTAGTAGGCGAACTCTGCAAGGGGAAAGAACAAATCGCACGCTCTTCCGAAGTCCATGACACATGCGCGGAGCATATCATCCAAGATCTGAATAGTGAGCTCGGACTGTCTGTCCGTCTGAGGATGAAATGTTGTGCTCAACTCAACTTGCGTTCCCAACTCACATTGTATTTCCCTCCAGAAGTGCAAGATGAATTTTGTACCTCGATCTGAAATGATAGACACAGGCACACCATAAAGACAGAAGATCTCACGAATGTAAATCTCTGCCAACTGCTCCGAAGAATAGGTAACTGCCACAGGAATGAAGTGCGCTGACTTAGTCACCCTCTCCGTAATGACACAAACGACATTGAACTTCCTCTAAGTCTGTGGGAGTGCAACAAAGAATTCCATAATGATATGCTCCCACTTCCACTCAGAAATCTCTATCTGCTAAAGCAAACCACTAGGTCTCTGATGCTCATACTTCACTTGCTGACAATTCAGGCACCGAGATACATAAGCAACTATATCCTTCTTCATCCTCCTCCAACAATAATGTTGTCGCAAGTCCTGATACAGCTTGGCGGTGCCCAGATAAATAGAGTGCCAGGAACTGTGGGCCTCCTCAAGAATCAACTCACGAAATCCATCCACATTAGGCACACAAGCACGACCCTGCATCCTCAAGACTCATTCATCTCCAACAGTAACCTTCTTGGCACCACCATGCCGCATTGTGTCCCTAAGGACCAATAAATGAGGGTTGTCATACTACCGATCTCTGGTACGCTCAAACAAAGAAGACCGAGCGACTGTACAAGCTAAAACACGGATGGGATCTGAAATATCCAACCTCACAAACTGGTTGGCTAACGTCTGACCATCTGATGCAAGCGACCTCTCGCCGACTGGAATGAACGCAAGGCTGCCCATACTCGCCGCCTTCCTACTCAATGCATCGGTCACCACATTGGCCTTTCCGGGATGATACAACACGGGGATGTCATAGTATTTCAATAGCTCCAACCACCTCCTCTGCCTCACATTGAGATCATTTTTCTTGAACAAATACTAAAGGCTCCGATGATCCGTGAAAACCTTGCACGACACGCAATAAAGATAGTGCCTCCAAATCTTCTATGCGTGAACAATGGATAACAACTCTAAGTCATGGACATGGTAATTCTTCTCGTGAACCTTCAACTACCGCGACGCATATACAATCACCTTTCCCTCTTGCATCAACACCGCACCGATCCCAACACGGGACACATCATAATGTATTGTGTAAGATCCTGAACCTGTGGGCAAAACCAACACCGGCGCTATAGTCAAAGCTGTCTTGAGCTTTTGAAAGCTCTCCTCACACTCGTCTGACCATCTGAACAGAGCACCCTTCTGGGTTAACCTAGTCAACGGGGCTGCTATAGATGAAAACCCCTCCACAAATCGATGGTAATAGTCTGCCAAACCCAAGAAACTTCTTATCTCCGTGGTTGAAGTGAGTCTAGGCTAGTTTTGGACTGCCTCAATCTTCTTAGGATATACCTTAATGTCTCTGCTGATTCTATGTGGCCCAAGAAAGCGACTGAATCCAACCAAAACTCGCACTTCAAAAATATAGCATATATTTGGCTGTCTCTCAAAGTCTGAAGCACAATCCTAAGATGCTGCTCATGATCCTCTCATCTGGGGGAGTAGATCAAGGCATTGTCTATAAACAAAATCACAAAGGAGTCCAAATAAGGCTTGAACACTCAGTTCATCTAATCCATGAATGCTGCTGGGGCATTTGTCAACCCAAAAGATAGCACTAGAAACTCATAATGCCCGTACCGAGTTCGAATAACTCTCTTAGGGACATCGAATGCCCTAATCCTTAACTGATTGTAGCTAGATCTCAAATCAATCTTCGAAAGCACCTTGGCGCCCTGAAGATGATCAAATAAGTCAGCAATCCTTGGCAATGGATACTTGTTCTTGATGGTGACTTTGTCCAACTGCTGATAATCTATGCACATCCTTATCGATCCATCCTTCTTCTTCACAAATAACACAGGTGCACCTTGATCGGTGCCAAACCTACACCACCATAGAGTAGCGAGGATGGTCGATGCAGTTTTACCTAACAAGGTCGGGATCGATTTCCACACGGAGTTAATTGATTTGGAGTTAGGTATCTTACTAATCTAGATGTGCGTGTTGTTCCTAGTTGCACTTCCAAACATGGTTGTGATAGGTTATATTCTAATTTTATACTATTTTATGCTAAGAGTAAGCTAAGTACAATATTTTTGGTGAGAGTTTTCAAGTGTTTAAAAAGCACTAGGGTAATGACTTCCGCCTTGGTGAATATCTAACGGGTATCAAGAATCAGGGGCAAGCTTGTTTTGATTGGGATCATGATATAACCATCACACATAAGTGCTCACTCTATACCTCTCGGTAGTTTGAGTGACTTTTCCCAATTTGACTTTCACAAGCCAAAATGGGTGTTCATGCAAAACAAGTGAATTGTCTCAAGTCGGGTATTGCTATTTCTAGGTTTAACCCTTTAATTGGGGCTATCAATCTCTTGAATTCACCCTAATTCCTTGTTACCCGAATTTTCCTAGACTTAGTTCCTCTTTCTCAAGAAGAGCCTAAGTCATAAAGGCACGAATCAGTATTTGCAACCACTAATTCTACAGTTCAAGCATGAATTAGGATAAATATCACTAAATCATAAATAGTTAAGCCCTAAAATTCAAGACCCATTAAATACCTACTCTAGGGTTGGGTCACAACCCTAGCTATGGGGTCTAGATACTCATAATAACAACATAAATCAAAGATAAAGATGAAATATAATCCATATTATTAAAGTAGAAGATTAAAATCTAAAGTTTGAAGGTAAAATCTTCTACTAAATTGCCCAAAAAGGGAACACCGACATTTTCACGTGCTCAGCTAAACAAAACTTAACCTAAAATTTTCAAAAAGGTCTATGTATACTAAGCTAAAATTTTCGGACAAAAATACCCATACGGAGGTTTCGCGGACGCGTAACTCTGACCGTGTCCGCGATTGGGCTTTCGCGGCCGCGTAATATTGAGCACAGTCCGCGTTTCTTTACATTTGAGGCTGGGCTGGACCATGTTTCGCGGATCACGTAATGTTCACCGCGTCCGTGTGAGATGCTTTCGCGGCTGCGTAATTTGGACGCGGACCGCTTTCTTCATTTATGCCCAAATTGCAAAGTCTCTGAACCTCGAAAAACTCTCACAGTGGAATTTCAACCGCGATCGCGCTTGTTATTTCGCGACCGCCTCTTTCTGACGCGGTCAACGTTAATGTTTGTGCTCATACAACCTCTCTGAATCTCTATTTCGCGGGCTACGTATTTGTGACCGCGTTCGCGTTGATAATTTCCCGCAGTCCCTCTTCCACAACTTTTTGGCCCATAATTAGTTTTTGTTCAAGTTTGACTCATTTGTGAGTTGATTATGGCTTCTTTGGCTCATTTTGAACAAACCCTGCAACCAAGCACATTAAGTTAGCTTTTGGGAATACCTTCATGTATTTTGACCCAAAACCTAAGTAAAAGAGAGCAAATAATAGGCTAAAATCCCTACTAATCAACTCCCCCAAAAATAAAGGAAATTTTCAACTGTCCTAAGGTGACTTCATCAAGCATCAATTGGGACTAACAATCGTCCTCAACACAAATGCATTATCAACAACATCATAATATGACCTTTGAGTTCCATAGTTCTAATGTAACACTAAAGCATCAAGAGTTGACTCAATTCATCAAGTAAGCTTGTCGCGCCCCCCTTTTTCCTCGCAGAGATCGGGTTCAAGACATTTGGGTTGAGGCAAATCTTTCCTTTTGGGAAAGGGGTTTGCATTTTGGGAGAGTCGCCACCTAACAATTTTAACGATGCGTTAGGGCACTTAGGGGTTCATTTACAACTACGTTGCTAACCAGAGATAGGGTAAGGGCTTGAAATTATCCCAAGGGGAAGGTGTTAGGCACCCCTCAGGATCCACAAGTGTGGTTCCCGGCCAAATGGGTTTTGTGAATTTGTACAGTTTAACAAATAACAAGTAAAGGCTCAAGTAAGAGGGGATCTAAAGCATGCATGTGTTTGAAAATGATTATAGAACAGCTAAATTTTGAAAAAGAGTTATAATCTAATATATAAAGTAAGGGATATCCTAGGTTTATGACAATATGGATCACATCAATGCAATACCTGGTATGACACTCCTCGAAGAGGGGCTACACATGGTATTACCGCATCGGTCATCATATCCATATTCTATTGTTTCCCACCCCGTGAAGGTGTTTAAAGCGCGTGTTGGTCAAGAGCTCTATTGCGTTCTATTACTCGTCCCTTCCTATCAGTCCCGTAGGAGGTTAGGACTACTATCCTAAAAGGGTAGGTACTAGGCTGACCCTCAGGTTTAAAGGGGTAAAATTCTAAGGTGGCAAGCAAAGAACATGTAGGACTGCAGTTAGTGGGAAACACATAGGAGCATATAAGAGGCTCAGATTTACCTCCGCAAATAATGCATATAGTTAGCACGACTCAAACACATAAAAGGGCAATATTGTTAATTAAGATCCTAAGACATGGTGTCTAGGTAAATTCAGAGGATAAACAGACATGTAGTTTTGTTATTACTTGAAATCCCTAATCAGTTTGCCTGCTGATTGAAAGAACCTGTTAGCATTAAGCAACACACACAAGAGAGAGACAAACTTCCAGTTTTAGAAATTTAATGCCCTAAGGCTTGCCTAGGCGGGGGACAATGTATCAGAATTATTAGAGAAATTGTTGCAGATTGTTACCTAAACATGCTGTTCTATGTTGTTCAGAACACACACGTATTACCAGTTATTTTAGAGAGAACCGATTGAGGATGTTTATACCTTTTCTATGCATCAGTAATTAGACTAAGTGTAGTTGAGCGATTAGGACCCTATAACATGATATATAATGCACAGGTAAGGTAGGATGATATATATGCAGAATTCCTAAAGAACAGGTTATCTAAATGCACAGCAGTCCAGTATTAATCATGGTTTCAGAAGATGCAAGCATGACAATTTACTTAGTGGTATCCTAGAGACAAGATTTCTTAGTGTTTATGAGGCATGGTTATGGCATTATGCGATAGAATTGCATGAAGTACAAATTATTAATATCTGTATCCTAGAATAGGATTTCTAGATGACATTACAGTAATGTCAAAGATGCTGGAAACTAGTCTTGGCTTCCAGCCGACTAGTAACAACAAGCAATCAAGAGAGGAGCAATAGAATGTGTGTGTGAGTAAAAGAGAGTAGAACAAGGTATATGTTCGTGTCTTTTAATAAGAGAGGACCATGCATATATATAGTTTTGAAGACAAGTAGCAAATAAGGTGGGAATCAAAATTAACCAGTAATTAAGGGACTGAGTATCAATCAGTTCACAATCAGTATAGGTGTCCCTTAATTGAAGGAATCAAGTTCAAACGGTATTATAAGACAACAAATAAGGAAAGGTACCATATGTTGCTTAGAGGAATATTCAAAATAGTTTAAAATCAGCATAAGTATCCCTTAATTGAAGGGGTTAAGTTCAAACGGTTAGTAGGCAAATAGCAAATAAGGAAAGTTCCCATATGTGACATGCATATAATATATAAGGAAACGATTTCAACCCAGTACAAGCATACAATAGAGGCTAGGTTCACCAGATTCTAATTAAGAGAATAGGAATCAATTAACAACAAATTAATCATGTAACAAGGTAAAAAATAAACTAAGGTCGGAAATTAGTGAAAGTATCCCATAGGAAATCAGCAAGGTTTTCAAATCACAAGGAATCAGGGATTCAAATAATAGAGAATAATATTGATTACTATAAACTTATATGCATGAACGAATGTACATAATATAAGCAAAGGAATAAGTCAGGGACCCTAGTAGTGAAGACATATGAAATTAGGGATGCACATGAATTTATAGGGTAAACAGTAATGTAAGCAAAGAAAAATCAGAGACATAGATGAAAAACATAAGGTAAAACATCATAAAGTTCATGAAACGCAAACACATATGCAAACATTATCACAGACAAAGTCGGGGACTTAGGGTTTAGGTATAAAATTAGGGATTCCAACGCAACAATCCAGATAAGATAGAAAAACTTAAATAAATCGTTAAAACACAGTAGAGACCATAGGATCATACTGAGAAGTCATAAAAAAATTGTTTGAAAGGGGTCATGAAACCCTAGTTTGAAAACGAAGAGCTATTTTAGAGAAAATCAGAGAATCTTTGAGGAAAACAACAAAATAGCTCAAAACATTCACAGATCTATCATAGATTTAAAGAATCGGAGAGTTTTAAGAGTTAGGGTTTCAAAGTGAACCCAGAAAGATAAGAAAACCTCCCAACGTTACTAGTTTAAACCCCAAAAGTCATAGATCTTACTCGAACGGTCGGAGGTGACCTCAGAATGGTGAGCACAGGCCCAGGGGTAAGAGAGTGAACCCAGGTCTCTTGAAGACCTTAGGCATAGAAACACCGGTCGTTAAGGAACCATAAGAGGCAGGAGGGTGGTGAGGATTCCATGGTCTCCGGTGGAGAGGTAGCCAGAGAAGACGAAGGGCCTCATCGGAGGCGGAGATGAGACTTGAAGTCTCTAGAGAGTTAGAGAGATAGAGAGAGAGAGAGAGAGAGTAGAGAGATGAGAGACCGAGTGAATGAGGGGTCGGGAGGGTAGTCACCTAGGTTTAATTATGGTAACACTAATCTGGGCCGTTGATTTAAATTGACCAACGACTCAGATTGGTCGTGGGGTTGGGTCGGGGTTAATTGGGGCGGATTTAATCAGATGGGGCGGGGTATTGGGTCCAATTTAGGCTATAATTTAAAATAAAAGTGGCCAATTGTTAAATACCCATTAAAATTAGATAAAATAATTAATAAAATAGATAATGATTATATAAAATAAAATTAATGCTAAGTAAAATGAAATTAGGGTAATTAGCTAATATTAAAAATATAAAATGCCAAATTATTGATTTAAATGGTATAAAATGTTTAATTGGACCATAATTGTAAAATCACTGTAATTAGAGCTAAATAATTCCAAATTGGCTAATTTACGAAATAATTAAATCCCAATAGGATTAAAATACTGTATCGAGCTGGGAAATATTTGAAAATTATCTGTAATACAATTTATGTATAATTATTGAAATAAAATACTGAATAAGAATAAAATATGTAAAATTATGGGAAAAATGCCAGTTATTATAAAAGGCGATTTTGAAGGCATCTATGCAAATTTTAAAATGATTTGAGAAAAATTGGGTATCAACAAAGCTCATTCTCTCACGTAGGTCATATTGGATCCCAAACTCCTCTTCTACACTCCATGAGCAAATCTCACTTTATAGAATGTGACATTCAAAACAAGGATTGTAAAGAAGTGCGCTCATCACTCTCAAAAGAATGCCACAAGTCTGGCTCTAAGTACCATAAGCTTGCCCATTATGTAAATCACCACTAATGTAAGCTCACTCAACTTGAAATCATATAGGTCTTTAGCGGGATGTAATGAAGTCTTTGGATCAAGGTAGGACATAATGAACTATGATGGTTTCATCTTTCCTTAAGCACTCCATTTTCTCATTTCGGCTCATACTTTCTTGACTCTTTGAGTCATTTTCTTCTTCCTCAGGGGAACTAGAGAGTAACATTGTCACTTTTTCTTGCCCATGACAATCATTTTTCTCCTTTTCTCATCATCCCATGCCTTTCAACATTGTTATCTTGAATCCTTTCAACCTTTACTTTCTTTTTGAAATGTTTCTTTTTGTTTTTTCATCCTTTTCTTTGCCTTTCCTTTTCATCAATTCTTTTTTTTTGAACCTTTCATCACTTTGAAATTCCTCGCCTCTCCCCCAAACTTACGTTTTTGCCTATTGTTCATCATGGATGCTAAGGAAAGATTGGGTGCCAAGAGAGGGTCATTATAAAACAGATAAAGGCTTGTAATGTGGTTATTGAATAAAAAAGGCTTAGGCTCAAAGGGGTTGACTAAGGATATCATATTGGTAGGCTACAGAATCTTTGAAAGTTCAAATCGAACCAAGGAGAGCCTATAATCACTTCTCAAGTCGAGCTACACATAGAATTTCGCCTAGACAAACATTCATGGCAAGTTCTACACTTAGTGGCATGGGACTTGGACTTGCAATTTAATACCTCACCTCTCAAGCTGTTGGATTGTTAAAGAGAATAGAGTCAAGGTCCCACAACAACCCTAGCTAAGATTGAAGATCACAGATGGCTCAAAGAGAGCACTTGATGATAGTTTTAGTCAACTCAAGAGTCTAAAGGTCAGAACTAGAGCTAGTCTCGTCGACCAACTTGTCTCTAACCATGAGGTTGAAGGTAAATGTGTTAGTACCAAGTGAAGCCTGCTTGAGACCCTTTTATTCGTTACTACTACATATCAAAGCAAAAGGAAAACGGGCTCAGTCCCTTAAGAAGGTTGTCATGCCATCCATCGTTGGGAAGAGCCACACGGTTCACACAATATTCACCTTTGGAAAGAACCGTGGCATTAAGAAAACCAAAGGCTTATTGATCATGCAAAAATGTAAAAAGAAACTCAAAAAGAAGCTACTAAAGGAAATAAGAAGCTAATCTATTAAATAAAAATACAAAAGAATTTATAAAGTAAACTACGGAAAATAAAATGAATATGTACAATAATGGAGTGAAACAAATATATACAAAATGGAAATGAATATATACATGGAATGGTAAAGTTATATACATACCAAAAGTGAAAAATAACGGAAGTGAAAATAACGATAAGCACAAATAAAGGAAAATAGTATCATAATTATTACATGTCAATCATAAAATAAAAATAAGACCACCCCCAAAAAAAATATAGCATTATCCTCAATGCTAAAAGAAAAATAAATATAGGGAAGGGATAAAGAGTAAAGAAAATTCCATATGTGGTCTCTGTCTACATGGGGTCAGGCAAACTGGTGGGGTCCTCGAACTACATAGGCTCATCAACTCCATCCAAGGTCCTCCAACTATATCTCTAGGTCCTTTGACTGGGGCACCGCATATCCTCTCAGTGGCTCTCTATCAGCCTCCTGCTCTGATGCCTGTGCTGCTGGGAAAGTCTCCTCCATAAGCAGGTCCAGTGGAATATCTCCGGTAGAAGTGAACTTCTTGACCTCCTTCTTCAGCAACTCCATTGACTCTTTTGAAGCTTGAGTCTTCTATATCTTTTTGACCTGCTTGCCCAGCTGCTTGATCACCTTCCCATGAGTATCCAAAGTCTCTAGGTTTTTCTTTTGGTTGTCCAGGAGCTTCTTCTGATTGTCCAGAAGCTCCTTCAATGAATCCTCCACTGATGGAGGTACCTGAAGCTGTGCTGGGGCTGCCTGTGCTGCGACTGCACTAGATAAGACAGACAACTTTGATGTAGCTGCCTGTATCCATTTGTTGATGCTGGATGAAGTCTGATTAACCGACAGTGCAATATGAGGGTAAGCGGAGGATGATGGCATAGATAATGGGGCGGAGATGGATGGCCCTGATGAAGGAGGTGGCATAACAACCGAAGAACCCTCTGATGTGGAAGGCCCTGACGTGGTATCCTCTACTATTGGCTCTTTAGACTGGCCAGTAGGAATATTAGATTTTCCTTTGGATTTCGGGTTGTCGGCTCTTGGAAGGATGTACCAGGAGAAGGGCCTCTTCGGCTTTACCTTTGTGTCAAAGTTCCTCCCTTGTACCTCTTGGTCCTCTAGATACATAGTGAGGAAGTTGGGGTAGGGGTATGACCTTTCCTCCTTTCCGGCCGCTTAAGTGATGTTTTGGGCCATGAGATTCCCCACATTTATCGGGTACCCTTCCATGATAGAAACTATGAGGATCGCCTTGGAGACCGGAATGTCACTGTCATGATGGGACAGATCGAGCCGGCTTCATACAAAGGTGCACCACCCTTTGGCTTCAAAGCTAAGGGTGTTTTTTGCAATTGGAACTCATGTGTAAGCCAGGCCGGTGTTGTCCCTGGGATGGCTATCACTGCTACTAGCCATGGACGGGCTGCTTCATCTAATTCCAACTTCTGTATGTATAGAGCTACGTATGCATCTTCAAACCCGGCATATGTGTTCAATGTGTGGTCATCAAATCTAATCTTCCAGTTTTGTACCTTAGCCACATAGGTACCCTTTTTGTTGTGGGCAACATTGGCATATAATTCCTTTACTATATATTCATTTGCCTCCGACAGCTTGCTAGTGAAGTATTTCCACCACTTTCTTTCATCAAATTGTCTCTTCACATTCGGATTGTGCGGGAGAAGATCTCTTTCTATAAATTATCGCTCGAGGGTGAACGACCTTTGTGGCCACCATTCCCGGAATTTGTGGTAGGCTTTCTCACTTACGAACCTATCTCGCCACACTACGGGCTTTCTTGATCTAATCAACCCCAACCTGGGTATCACCTCTTCTCCCGTCATCTGGGACATCTTCTTCATTTACATTGATATGAGCAGTTGTTGTTGAGGCCGGAGTTGCACCCGACGGAGAAGATGGTGCTGAAGTCTCACTACCTCCTTATGAGCCATCAGATGATTCAAACGAGGAGGTAGGTTTATTTACGAGGCGATAAGGTTGAGATTGAGCCTCAGGTTGCTATGCAGAGTCTCTCGGGAAGGGAGGTATTCACTAGTGTCCGAGGAGTCAGCCTGAGGTCTCACAGGTGAGGCCTATTTGCTTATAATCTTTTGAGCTGCTAAGGGCACTGTTTTCTTCCCTTTTCCCCGACCTGGGGAGGATTCTGCCCTCCCTTTTGATTTGTCGGTACCACCACGAGATCGCACCATTATTTGCACACACAATTAGTGAAAGATCATTAGTATTGTGGTTCAATGAATCTTTAAAGGAATGCAGATGAAATGAACACAGTTCTTCTCAAAACAGGGGACCGCAAACCGTGGAAAACTGAGTGCGGTCGCGGAAGGGCCATCGCGGTCCGCGTAAAAATGAACACGGTCGCGAGTAGGTTGGACTCAGACTACCAACTCTCTGATCATGGTCTTCCGCGGACCGCGAAATAATGGACGCGAACGCGAAAGACAAAACACAGACCGCGTAATTTTGGACGCGATCGCGGAAGAAATTGTTAAAACTCTCTAAAACTCAAGAGCACGGACTGCTAAATTTGGGATGCGGCCAAGTAAATTCAAACATGGACCGCAGAAAAATCACCATGTTCGCGAACATGTAACCATACTCAGCTCTCAAAAAAGAAGGAACGCAGACCGCATAAAATGGACCGCGGTTCGCGGAATTCAAACAAAGCGGGAACTGATGAATATTTTAAACCTAGGGTTTTCACTAAGTGCAACAATTAGTGCAATTAACAAGCATAGTTAATAACCTTATCCCCTATTAGGCATGTAAATATCACCCACATGAATTTAAGCATGAATTTGAGATTGTACATGTATTAAACCCTAACGATAAAGAAAAATTAAAACTAGATGAAAAGAAAAGAAAGAGATAAAATCAATGCAAAGATTTGAGCATACCAGTTGTGAAATTTTAGTGGAAAATGGACTCTTGATTGATATGAAATGAGATTGAAAGACAAAGGAGAAGAAGGTGAACAGTGCAACAGTGTGGTGAATGTTTGAGGTTCAAAAAGTGTAAAAGTCCCAGGGACTTTCTATTTATACCAACCACATGGGGACCCACTGACATACCTGAGCGCGGTTGCAGAATTCTACCGCGGTCCGCGCTTTTTACCTCTATGAAGGGCTGCTGCCAAGACCTGGGCACGGTTCGCGGAAAAACGGGCGCGTGCCAAATTTTGAACGCGGACGCGAAACTTCAAAGAGATGGTATTTTGATCTCTTCAAGTACTCGTCCACTGACAAAATGCTCCCCTGCGAAATGCTGACGCGAACCGCTAAATTTTGAGCGCGGTCCGCAAAATTCCCTTACTTAGTCAACTTTTTTCTTGTCACAGTCCTACACTACACAACCAATTCCTATACAAACTTCACAACCAGTTAGTCCAAACAAAGCCTAATCTAAGAAGAAAATCAAAAAGAAAGAAAAACACATGGGTTGTCTCCCAAGAAGCGCCTGATTTAACGTCGCGGAACGACGCATGTAACCATCATCATGTGAAATTGATCAAGGCCACCACGTGGCTGTCATCAAACTTGCCGAGGTAGTGCTTCCATCGGTGCCCATTAAATCTGAAGATTTCGCCTTTTTTGTTTTTCAAATCAAGAGCACCAAACAGAGTTACATGCATCACTTCAAAAGGGCCACTCCCTTTTGACTTGAGCTTTCCCAGAAATAGTCCTAACCGAGAGTTGAATAGAAGAACCAAGTCACCCTCCTTGAATTCTTTGTTCCGGGCATATTAGTCATGTAAGTACTTCATCTTATCCTTATACAAGGATGAGCTGTAATAGGCATGAAACTGGAACTCATCAAGTTCATTTAGTTGATCTGCCCGGAGATTGGCAGCCACATCCTATTCAAGGTTTAACTTCTTCACAACCCACATGACCTTATGCTCTAATTCAACCGAAAGATGGAATGCTTTCCCAAATACCAATCGGTACGGAGACATACCGATTGGAGTCTTGTACGCATTTCTATAAGCCCACAAAGCATCGTCAAGTTTCCTTGACCAATCCATCCGGTTTGCATTGACATTTTTTGATAATATGCTCTTTATCTCCCTGTCTGAGACCTCAACTTGTCCACTAGCCTGGGGATGACACCTTATGATTGACACCATACTTGGAAAGTAAAGTGTCGAAGGCCTTGTTGAAAAAATGAGAACCCCTATCAATGATGATCTCCCTTGGAGTGCCAAACCTTGTGAAGATATTTTTCTTTAAGAACGTTATCACACTCTGTGCCTCATTGTTAGGTAAAGCTACAACTTCAACCCACTTGGAAACATAATCAACAACAACCAAAATATATGTGTTACCACAGGAACTCAAAAATGGGCCCATGAAGTCGATGCCCCACACTTCAAAAATATCGATCTCAAGAATAGTGGTGAGAGGCATTTCATCCTTCTTGGAAATTCCATTAGCTCTTTGGCATTTATCACACCTTTTAACAAGCTCACTTGCATCTTTATACAGGGTAAGCTAATAAAATCCAGAGCTAAGAACCTTTGAATTAGTTCTCACCCCACCATGATGACCACCGTAGGGCGAGGAATGGCACGCATCAAGAGTACTCATTTTCTCCTCTTCCGGAACACATCTCTGGATCACACCATCATTGAAAATCTTGAAAAGATAGGGCTCGTCCCAATAATAATCCAAGCTGTCCCGTTTGAGTTTTTTCCTTTGGTTAGAAGAGAGCTCACTCAGGATGATGCCGGTCACCAGAAAGTTTGCCACATCGGCTAACCAAGACATACCATTCAAAGACATGGAGAAGAGTTGTTCATTCGGAAACGAATCATTAACTTCGAGGCCATCATGGGCCTCCCCTCCTCTTTTAAGCGGGACAAGTGGTCCACCACTTGATTCTCACTCCCTTTTCGATCAATGATTTCGAGGTCAAACTATTGAAGTAGAAGAACCCATCCCATCAACCTAGCCTTAGAGTCATTTTTGGTCATCAAGTAACAGAGTGCCGCGTGATCGGTGTGCACAATCACTTTGACACCCATGATATATGTCCTGAACTTTTCCATGGCGAAGAAAATGGCTAATAACTCCTTTTAGGTCATCGTATAATTTACTTGGGTGTCATTCATCATTTTGCTTGAATAATAGACCGTATGAAATGTCGTGTTGACCCTTTGCTCCACAACCGCTCCTATTGCAACGTCACTAGCATCGCATATGAGCTCAAATAGTAAGCTTCAATTGGGTGCGATAATGATGGGAGTGGTTGTCCATTTATACTTGAGAAGTTCAAATGCTTTCATGCAATCATCATTGAATAAAAACTTTGCATCCTTTTCCAACAACTTGCACAAGGGGTTCACCACTCTTGAGAAATCCTTGATGAAACTTCAGTAGAACCCCGCGTGCCCAATAAAGCTCCTAACTCCCTTGACTGAAGTAAGAGGAGGGAGCTTTGAAATCAATTCAATCTTCGGCATGTCCACTCCAATACCGTTCTTTGAGATCTTATGGCCGAGGACAATGCCCTCCTCGACCATAAAGTGGCATTTCCCCCAATTTAGCACTAAGTTGGTCTCTTCACATGGGGCCAACACTTTGTCAAGATTATCCAAGCATTCTTCAAAGGAGTCCCCCACAACACTAAAATCATCCATGAACACTTCGAGGAATTCCTCCACCATATCCTTAAATATTGCCATCATACATCGTTGAAAGGTAGCCAAGGCATTACACAAACCAAATTCCATCTGTGAGAATGCAAATGTGCCATAAGAACATGTGAATGTGGTTTTCTCTTCGTATTATGGTGCAATGAGAATCTAGTTGTACCCTAAGTACCCATCAAAAAAGCAATAGTAGGCACGCCCGACAAGTCTATCCAACATTTGATCAAGAAAGGGCAATGTAAAATGGTCTTTGCAGGTCACTTTGTTCATCTTTTGGTAATCCATGCATACCCTCCATCCGGTCACAGTCCTAGTGGGGATCAACTCACTTTTCTCATTTGTGACCACAGTCATACCCCTTCTTCGGCACACATTGTACCAGTGAAGTCCATGAACTATCCGAAATGGGGTACACCACCCCTGCATCTAGCCACTTGATAATTTCCTTCTTGACGATCTCTTGCATGGCCTCGTTCAACCTCCTTTGATGTTCCACGGAGGGTTTGACATCATCCTTTAGTATAATTTTGTGCATGCAAAAGGCGGGGCTTATACCCTGAATATGAGCCAAAGTCCATCCAATTTCCTTCTTCCTTCTTTGAAGCACAGGAAGGGTGGAGTCTACCTTCACGTTTGTTAAGCAAGCAGAAAGAATAACAGGTAATGTGGAAGAACGTCCTAAGAATTCATACCTGAGGTGTGAAGTCAAAGGCTTCAACTCCAATGTTTGTGGCTCCTCGATTGAGGGCTTTGTTGGTGTAGTCTTCCTGTTTTCTATGTACAAGGAAAGTTTATGGGGCCCATATGAGTAGGATTCCATTCCTTACTAAGGCATTTTCACATTCAACAAAGCCTTCCTTCTCATCATCCTCATGGTTTAAAACAAAAGCCTCCAAAGGATCTTCTACATTGATCATGTCACTCATGTCATCAACTATCACCTCCGTCAAAAGATCCACAAAAGAGCAAACTTTGTTGCTATTAGGTTGCCTCATTGATATGCACATGTGGAATACAACATTTTCATCGCCCACCCAAAAAGTGAGCTCCCCTGCTTCCACATTAACCAATGCCTTACCTATTGCTAGGAAAGGTCTCCCCAGTATTATAGGCACCTCATAGTCAACTTCGTAGTCGAGAATCACAAAATCTGCAGGCAAAATAAAATTGTTGATCCACACTAGAACATCATCAATAATACCAAGCGGCCTTTTTATTGTCCGATCCGCCATTTGCAATCTCATGGGAGTAGCTCTCGGTTGCCCAATACCTAGTGTCTTGAATACGGAATATGGCATCCAATTAATACTTGCTCCCAAATCACACAAGGCTTTTGCAAAATCGGCACTACCAATGGTGCATGGAATTGTGAAGGCACCGGGATCTTCAAGCTTTGGAGCCATCGAATGCACAATGCACTTACTTGATGAGTCATTTTAATGGTCTCACAATTCATAGATCTCTTTTGTTACCAAGCCCTTCATGAATTTGGCATATCTTGATATTTGTTCGAGAGCTTCCACCAAGGGCACATTGATTGACAAACTTTTCATCATCTCAATAAACTTCTTGAATTGGTTTTCATTATTTTGCTTTGCAAGTCTTTGAGGAAAAGGCAGAGGAGTCCTTGGCAAAGGAGCCTTGGCTTTGGACACTACCGTTTTCCGGTATGTCTATCACGTGTTCCCTAGACAGGTTCACATCATTTTGAGTCTTCTCCTCATTTTCATGCATATCAATCCTCACTTCATCATTCAAATTCTCATCATTCACTTGCTCGTCAATTATTGGATCATCATCATTTTGCAACACAACATCATCACTCACAATCTTCTTTGGATTAGTGGTACTTGCATCTCCACCTCTACTGCTTCTTGTGGTCACCGTCATAGCATAGCCTGTATTGTTACCACTCTTCGGGTTTACTACTGTATCACTTGGTAGTGCCCCCTTAGGGCGAGTATTCAATGCTTGATAAATTTGACCCATTTGTACTTCCAAGTTGCGGATAGAAGTAGTGTGGGAGGCTATTTGGGCATCGGAGTCGGCATTCCTTTCCATAATTTGTTTGAACATACTCTCTATCCGCCCCATTTCATTGTTTGAAGAACTTTTACCTTGAGACTGATATGGAGGAGGGATGATGGGTTGTTGATACATCGGGGGCCTTTGAAAGCCTGACCCTCTGTTTCCATTGCCTCCCTAATTGTTATTGTTTTTGCCATTCCAATTGCCATTGTTGTTTCCTCCCCAATTCTGATTGTTGTTCCCCCAATTGTTTGAATTGTTGTTGTTGCCACTATTCCAATTCCCTTGGACTTGGTTGTGTTGATACCCAATTTTCCCTATAATATTTTTCAAATGCATATATACCTTTAAAACTATGCATTAGCATCAATTGATATTTTTCCATAATTTCTACATTTTAAAATTAATATTTATATTAGGCTTAAATTATTGCACAAATAGCCATATTTACATTTTTAGGTTACAATTGCAATAACTTTGCAATTATAGCCCATGCATGCATTATTATATTATTTTTACCAGAAAATAGCTCATGGTATTTTTTAAATATCGAGTACTTATTTTAAAACATTTCTGTGCATGAAAATTATTTTTTATAATCTGTTAATTATTTTATAAACTATTTTTATCAATTGTTTGGGTATTTAACAAATAACCTTTTATTTTGTCAGACCTGACCTCTTTAAAACCATCCCAAACCCCTTAATATTAACCCAAAAGCAGCCCAAAACCCCCTTAGGCCCAATCTGTACACGCCCGACCCAATAACCCCATTTACCCGTGGCCGTTGATCATTTTTTATCAACGGTCCACAATTAAACCTACCTTAATTAAACCCCTAACCTACCCTAACTCCCTCATTATCTCCAATTCCGCCGTCACCGTTCCCTCACCCCTCCAATCTCTCTCTCAACTCACCCTAACCCTAATCACCGTCACCGACGAGAACATCTTTTCTATGGCATTTTTGTGCCTTCTACGACCACCCCTGGTCTCCTATACTCCATGGTTCTTTGATTTCATGAGTCCTTGAGAAGATCTCAAGGAAATCCAACCTTTTCTGGTTTGAGACTTGTTTACTGGCCTGTCTCAAGCCATTTTCGTTTGTAAGTAAGGATTTCTCCTTGTTTTATTACGAATCCATGGGTCTTTTGACCGATTCTCTTCATCTCTACTATTTTTTTGAAAACCCTAGTTCATTACTGTCGAATCTTCTCAAATCTTTATAGATTTGGGGTGATTCGAGTACTATTAAGTCTTTTCCTTTAAAAATCTCTTGTTTTAATTAACTATTTCGATTTTTAATCACTCTTTCTAAACTAGGGCTCATCCCAAACTGTCCTTCGATGATTTTTTCTAACTTATCAGTGTTTAATTAATTGTTCCTTCATCATCTTGACTAATTTTCGCATGAATGTTCAAACCCTAGACGATTCTATGTGATATACTGGTTTCTTCAATTTGTGTTTCAATATTTTTGTTATTTCTGTGATACCAGTCATATTAGTTTACTCCATTTTTGGACTTAAATGTTTTCCCTATTAAAGTCCATTATTATTTGGGATTATTTCCCTAATTGATCTCTATTAGTGATTCGAACCAGCTTTTCTTGTTAAACCCGGTATTTCTGTGAAGTTTTACTTATTTGATTTCTATTTATGGAATCTGAGTAATTCTTTTCGGTAAAATCAGTACTTTATGAAGATTTTCTTACTAACTATTTCCTATTAATCACCCTGTTAAAATTTGTGTGCTTGACTTTTACCAGTTCCCTTATTTGTGACCTGTTTCCCTCTTTTACTTGCCTTAATTAGTCATCCGTGTGGTTTTGGGATCTTTACTGATTCCCTATTTGGTGTGATTTGTATTCTTTGCCTTAATTAACCACCCCCCTGTTGTGACCGTTAAGTGATTACCCCCAATTAAGGGGTCTATTCCGGACTCCCTCATGGAAATTGATTCTGTGATTATTTGATTGTCCTTAATTGATTGAATTTTGATTCTCTTTACCTTATTTGTTCTACTCCCTAAGTACTATATATACACTCTTATTCTACCTCTCAGAGACACGAACGGTAGTTCAAAAACACACACACACACAAACTTTCTCTCATCTCTCTTTCTGCTACTTGTGCTCATTGCCTGTCTAGCCGGCTGAAAGCGAAGTCTATACTGTGGAATTCTACTTTACTTTCTGCATTTTGCTTCCTTAACTGGTATGTTCTTATCTCAATGTCATTCTGAAATTCAAATGTATGTGCTCTTTATTGCTTTGCTTCTATTGAGATTGCGTCTTTCTATACTAGCATAACTACTATCTAATTGAATATGTTTACTACCTGATCAACATGTTTAAGTTTCACTCTTCTTGTTTGTTACTTTAGCCAACATGTTTACTTGAGTTCCTGTTTACTTCCTTCAACCATCATGCTCATTTTAGTATCCCAGGCTCCTAATTTATCTGATTAACCCCAATTGGCATGGCTAATTCTGTGTAGTAGACCCCTGTCCTGAGCATGACTATTCCTGCATTATGTCTCTATTCTTTACTGTCCATTACCACTATAGCTTCAAGTATGATTCTGAATCAGTAGTTTGTATTCTAATTTGGTCGTTGGTTGTCAATCAACCTCTGCTTGTTCTGTGTACTTGTTGATCAATATGCTCTTCCTCTTATCCATATTTATGTGTTTCTGATTTAAGCTCCCTATGTTACCAAGCCCCCTGATCCCTATCTGTAAAGTTGTTTGTCTTCACTTAGAATCAAGTAATGAATAACTTTGAATCTGGGCACTTTAAGTTTTTGTGATTGTGTTGATGTATGCTGAATCTTTCTTCTTATCATAATTTCTCCCAAAAAACTGTTTTCACTCTTAACACATTTTTTAAGAGTTGTTTCCATTCCTGAAATACTTTTTCACTCCTAAAGATTTTACCTCTATACTGTTTTTTTTTTCAAAAGTCATCTCAAGCACTCTCACTTCCATTCTTAGATTACTTAAGTTCTGCCCCTCCAGTGTGTGTACTGCCTAGGAATCCATGAGATTCCTCCGAACTCTGGCACACTCGGGCTGGCCTTTCCACACTGCACATAACCACTTCTCTATTTGGAAGGATCTTGGTGTGAGCATTGCCCAGGGTTCCTGAGGCTCTTGTGAACTTTGACGCACCAGGATACCCCTATTGGACACTATGAGACTAGGGCATCCTGGACTACTTGAAGGCCTTGTATTTCCAGGTTCACTTTGGGCCTATTCAGGCTCCCTATAGCATAGCTTTTATTATGTAATTCATTTATGTATGGTCCTTAATAATAATAATCCTTGTAAACAGATATTGGGGAAATTAGTAAAAGGGGAGGGATTCTTACATGATTTTTGTGAGGAAACCGGGTAAAAATCATGCCTTAGGTCTATTATGTTTACTTGCTTTAGAAATCATGCCTTAGGTCTATTATGTTTACTTGCTTTAGAAATCATGCCTTATGTCTATTATGTTTATTCTTTATAAATCATGCCTTTAGGTTTATTATGTTTACTTTCATTAGAATACATGCCTTTAGGATTGTTTGGCATCCTAGAAAACATGTTATAGTCACATTGTATCATTTGTTACAAAATTCTGCTTCTGCATAATCATGACCACCTAGAAATTCTGTTATTAAGTTACTGCTATAATTCTGCCTAACAAAATGTCCATTCTTTATGTGCATTAGAAGCCCTACTTTAGGACTATTATTACATTCGCTTTAAAACCACACCTACGTCGTATAAATCAATAACTACTATGTCTATGAGAGTGTTTAAAAGCAATCCCAACACTTAGATATCATATAATAGGGATAAATGCGCATGAAATCAGCTCTGTAATGATCAACACCTAGGCCAGCATGCCTATAAGACTTAATAAATTTAAACTGTTTATTTTTAAATTGATTTCAGAATCCTGATTACATTTAGACAACATGTTTATAGGGTATCTCAGACCCACACCTAGGCAAGCCTGTAGGTACTTAAAATCTTATAAAAACTGTGAAACTGTGCTTTGCTTATTTATGAACTGCCCAGATTCAATAGATTCTTAAATCAGTAGGCAAACTGATTAGTTTTCTATCGCTTCGCCTTAACACAATGCTGCATATTCTCTTCTTGTCATGCTCACCTAGATATCCTGTTCTAGGACCTTTCTAAAACATCTGAAATCTTGTTGTTTGAGACGTGCTAATTCTCTATTTATTTATGGAGGTAAACATGAGCCTTTTAATTGTTCTTTACTCGATAGACCTCTATGTTTTTTGTTGTCGCTTAGATTTTTCCTTTAAATACCTTAGGAGAGTCTAGAACTTCCTAAATTAGAGGTCCTAAACACTTCCAGGGCCACAAGGAAGGGACAGGTGATGCACGCATAGAGTTCGTCTAATTAAAACCGCTTATATAACCACTAAGGGGAGGGTAATTGGGTAGTAAAAAGGATATGATGACTTATGTGCTAATGCCACGTGTAACCCCTCTAGTTGAGGAAGGTTTACCGGGTATTGTATAGATGTGATCCTATAGGCTAATAAACATAGGACTTCCCTTATTTTATACATATGTGTGCTTAGACTGCTTTATTTGTTAAATGACTAATTCACAAAATATGTTTGTCCGGGACCCACCATTGTGGACCTCGAGGGGTGCCTAACACCTTCCCCTCAAGGTAATTTCAAGCCCTTACCCAATCTATGGTAATACAAACCGGGTTTTTATGAGTTATTTGTTGTAGGTGCCCCAACGCACCTTAAATCCGTTAGGTGGCGACTCTTCAACTTCTGTACCCCTTTCCCAAAAGGAAACGAGTTGTCCCAATGAGTGTCGAAACCCTGACTTCCGCCGCAAAGGGGAAAAAGGGGGCGCGACAGCATGGCGACTCTGCTGGGGACTTTAGACTTTTACCATAACAAATTGCTTTGTAAATTCGTCTGAACATGCCATACTTTGTTAATACCTCTGCACCCTTTCCCTTTCCCGTTATGTGAATTTAGCTGTTATTTTCAAGTATTTATTTCCTCAATACGAAGCTGACTTGCTTCTTTGTTTTCTTTCTTAAACGTTTTTCAATTATAAATATTGTATTTATTGCTTTCCTAATGTGCAAATACGTGATAACATGCTATTTACTGCTGCATAAGTCATGCTCAACATCAAACTTCACTTGTGCGTAAACAATCCTATGGCAATGCTTAATGAGTGGTTGCGCTCACCAATATATCACCCTTTAAATTCGGAAAGGATTATTTGCGGTAAAAGTAGTCGATCAGTGGTGCAATCGATGGTTCCGTGCCTTTTCCCCTCACGTTTTCCGTTTGAGGGTACCAATCTAGACCCCCATAGTAACCTTACTCTCATTATAATTTTTGCATACATCATGGTCAAACCTAGTCGGGTTAATATGTTGTCCGCATAATAACCCTTTAAGACGAGCTTTGTCCAAAGTCCACCGGGGTTTCCACAATCCCAACGGACACGACCACATTTTGTGAATTAATTTGGAGATATAAATGCCAACATGCTAATCATGAATGTATAAATAGTCGAATCAGGTGGGGGAAAATGGCTTAACCTTTTTTGTTTTGCAGAAATTGAGGCACGAGGTCCCCAAGTTCGATTTGGTCAGCAACATACCACCATTGCTACTAGATTGGTGGGAAGATCTTTCCTCGAGTGACAGGAAACATGTGAGGAAATACCTGGGCAATTTACCTTCCCTGCTAGATATTCAGCCAAACAATATGCTAATTAAAGCTGTAACTCTATTCTGGGACAGAGAGAGAGCCATGTTCCGTTTTGGGGATATAGAAATGACACTACAAATCGGGGGATTTGCTGGACTGCCTTGGGACAGCCCGGGGCTATTGGTACTGGAGAACCACACTAGTAAGGGTTCCTAAAAATGATGGGTTTAAAGAAGAATGCTGACTTGGAGTTCTTGAAGAAGTCCAACATACCTTTCGATTACGTTTACGAGAGATACTATCATAGAAAGTCTTACCGCACATTCCATGATGAGTTTTATATCACTTCTCTGGGTCACATCTACTGTAGAGTGTTCGTGTTCATTGTATGTTTCTTGGGTCTGATAGTGTTCCCAATGAAGAGGGAAAGAATAAACACTAGACTGGCCATGGTCACCAATACTTTAATGGAGGGAATTTAGGGATAAACATACACTATAGTCCCTATGATCATATCCGACATCTACCGGGCTCTGGACCGCTGTCAGAAAGGGTTCAAGCATTTCGAGGGTTGCAATTTGCTACTACAGCTGTGGTTACTGGAGCATCTTCAAAAGGGTCAGTACCATCAAGAATTTCCGCGAAGGGCTTGGAACGATCATATTGCCTTCTATCATCCTAAGCGGATGACTTACATTCCGGACAGGTTTGCCCAACCGGAAAATTCCAAAGAATGGGTAGAGTTCTTCGTCAATATGACCGAGAAGCAAGTATAGTGGATGTTTGAATGGTTCCCAACTGACGAGTTCATCATTAGGTCCAGGGACGTTCCTCACTTGGTGTTGGTTGGGTTAAGAGGGATACACCTTTATGTCCCCATCCGGGTTATGAGGCACGCGGGCAGAAAGCAGGTGATAACGCGGGTTGCAAAGATGATCCATTTCAGAGCAGACTCTCAAGACGATGACATCCCTTACAGGTGCCAAGCTCAGCATATGTGGCATTGCACGATCATTGTGGAGAAGAACACCATTGAGCCAGACAGGTATCACGCCAGATGTGCACCCTTCTACCCAGCATGGTTAGAAGACAACCTAGATGGGAGAGTGAATCCGGGAACCGGTTGAGGAAACAAGATCATAGATGAAGACGCTGAGTCCCAAGTCAAATACAACAGACTGCGCAAGAGGGTTCATGACTCCAAGACTGAATATCGGGAGATACACGAGGCAAATAGAAGACTGATCAATGAATCGAATGAAATGGCTATCACCTCCAATAGAAGGTTAGAATATTTGAGCAAGGTTTGGTGGAGCTGGAGGGTAAAATCATAAAAACGATCGACAACTGCCAGAATGCTGAAGGAATCAAAGGAGGACACTTAGCCAGAGCCTACTTGCTCTGTTGGGTCTACACGAGCTGGGGAACCTGGTTGATGGAGTTAGAAAGATCGAGTCTGGGGAATGTCCTTCTGGGACCAAGTAGACTAGATTTTTTTGCTTTATTAAATGTAATAAAGCAAAGTGCCAATAATGATTTATCTTTATTATCTTAGTGTCGTTTTGGAATTTGTCTATTTTATATTAAATAAATGAGGCATTTATTGGCATCAAAGTTCTCCCAATCAACTTGTCTCTAGGCCTACCTCGGGCATAACGAGGCTCCCAAATTAGGAGAATTTACCTTTCCGCGATCTGTGTTTAAATACTGCAAATACTCTTTTCAGAATCCTTACTGAATTGGCTACCTTTTGTTTTTATTTTCTTTCTTTTGATTATTCCCATTCTCCAAAGGTTGGTTCGTGCATACTGGCATCATCAGCTTATCACACAAGATCTAGGGGCCCCTCCACCTTATCCTCCTCCTAGTCCACCAAAAGGCAAAGGAAAAGCAAAGATGGAAGATTTGAACAACACTAGAAAAGAAAACACCGCACAAGTTGAACATGCAGAAGTTTCTGATGGTCGGGGTACTCAGGCCCCAAATAATGTAGTTTCACGGCTTAAACAGAAAATACTAGAACTCCAGGGCGAGCTCGAGCATGTCCGGAATGTAGCAAACCTATCCTTCTCACTTAGCGTCCCAGACATCAGCCATCCAAACACCCAGAACCCTGCACCGCCTCAAAACACACCCAACAAACGCCCACAGAATCCTCCTGCACCTCACCATTTTACAACCCCACCACAAAATCAAACTATCCCACCACACTACAAGCCAAACACCTACCACACCCCACAAAATACTCCACCAGTGATTCCTGGACCCCATAATTCCACCAATGATCAACACTATACTCAAACTCCAGGTTACCAAAATAACCCTATATATGTGGAAACCCTACCTCACTCCACTCAACCCATCTCCTATGCACCAAAATCTGTTGAGAATGACATGCTCATTAAGAACCTGGCCGAGGAGCTCAAGAAGTTGACCAGCCGAGTTCAAGGTGTAGAAGGAGGCAAGGGGATAGAAGGTCTGAACTATGAAGACCTATGCATACAACCGGATGTAAAACTGCCGAAGGGTTACAAACCTCCCAAGTTCGAGATGTTTGACGGTACAGGTGATCCCAAGGTTCATCTAAGGACCTATTGTGACAAGCTTGTCGGGGTCGGGAAGGATGAAAAGATCCGGATGAAGCTTTTTATGAGGAGTCTTACGGGAGATGCCTTGTCCTGTTACATCAGTCAGGATCCTAAGAAGTGATCCAACTGGGTGAGTATGGCATCTGATTTTATGGACAGATTTAGGTTCAACACAGAGAATGCACCAGATGTCTTCTACATTCAGAACCTTAAGAAGAAGCCTACTGAGACTTTTCGCGAGTATGCTACTCGTTGGAGGTCAGAAGCAGCCAAGGTCAGGCCGACATTGGACGAGGAATATATGACCAAGTTCTTCGTTAGAGCACATGATCCGCAATACTATGAAAGGTTGATGGTCAATACAACAACAACAAACCCATTTTGATCCCAACATGTGGGGTCTAGGGAGGGTAGTCTGTACGCAAATCCTACCCCTACCTAATGCAGGTAGAGAGGCTGTTTCCAATAGACCCTCGACTCAGGAAGGACAAGAAGAAGAGGAAAGAAAAGAAAAAATAAAAGAAAAAAAAAATAAGAATAAAAAAAAAAACTTAAATAAAAATAAAAAAGAAAAAAAGAAAAAATGGGAGTACAATACCTGAGGTGAACAACACCACATACCGTAATAAAAACCTAAGAATACGAAGGGAAATGCATGCCACTAAGCCTATCGGTGAACACTATATATTACCTACTAACTTTCTACCTTAATCCTCGACCTCCACACCATCCTATCAAGTGTCATGTCCTCAGTGAGCTGAAGCAATGCCATGTCCTGCCTAATCATTTCTCCCCAGTACTTCTTAGGCCTACCTCGACCCCTTCTCATACTCTCCATGCCCAACCTCTCACACCTCATGACAGGGGAATCAATGCTTCTTCTCCTAACATGTCCGAACCATCTCAGCCGCGACTCCCGCATCTTGTCTTCCACGGAGGCTACTCCCACTCTGTCCCGGATAACTTCATTCTTAATCCTATCTCGCCTGGTACACCCACACATCCATCTCAACATTCTCATCCCTGCTACTCTCATCTTCTGCGCGTGGAAGTTCTTGACTGGCCAACACTCAGCCCCATACAACGTAGCGGATCGAACCACCACTCGCTAAAACTTACCTTTAAGTCTTAACGGCACATTCCTATCACATAGAACACTGGAAGCGAGCTTCAACTTCATCCACCCGCTTCGATGCGATGTGCGACATCTTCTTCAATATCCCCGTTACCCTGGATAATAGACCCGATATACTTAAAACTCGCTCTCTTAGGGATAAATTGAGTATCAAGCTTAACCTCTACGTCTGTATCATTAATCTCACTGAATTTGCACTCCAAGTATTCTGTCTTGGTTCTACTCAGCTTGAAACCTTTAGACTCCAAGGTCTGTCTCCAAACTTCCAACCTCGCGTTAACTCCGCTACGCGTCTCGTCAATCAACACTATATCATCGGCAAATAGCATGTACCAAGGCACCTCCCCTTGGATGTGTCGAGACAGTACATCCATCGCCAAGGCGAACAAAAATGGGCTAAGAGTCGATCCCTGGTGCAACCCCATCACCACAGGGAAATGGTTTGAGTCACCGCCCACAGTCCTCACCCGAGTCATAACATCCTCATACATATCCTTAATCACCTTGATGTACGCTACCAGAATTCCACTAACCTCCAAACTCCTCCACAGGACCTCCCTTGGAACTTTATCGAATGGCTTCTCAAGGTCAATAAACACCATATGCAAATCCTTCTTCCTTTCCTTGTACTGCTCCATTAATCTCCTCACCAGATGGATCTCTTCCGTAGTCGAACGCTCCGGCATGAATCCAAACTGATTTTCAGAAATAGATATGCAGCTCCTCACCTTGGCCTCCTCCACTCTCTCCCAAACCTTCATACTGTGACTCAATAACTTGATACCCCTATAATTGTTGCAATTTTGGATATCACCCTTGTTCTTGTAAAGCGGAACCATCGTACTACACCTCCATTCTTTGGGCATCTTCTTTACCTTAAAAATAACATTAAATAGCCTAGTGAGCCACTCCAAAGCTGCCCTCCCCGCGCTCTTCCAGAATTCCACCGGAATTTCGTCTGGCCCCATTGCTCTGCCCCTGCACATCTTATGCATCGCTCCTTCCACCTCCTCCACCGTAATCCGCCTACAGTACCCAAAATCCTGCTGACTCTCGGAGTGCTCCAACTCTCCCAACACAATGCGTCTATCCCCCTCCTCATTCAACAGTTTATGGAAGTATGTCTGCCATCTTATCCTAATGGGTGCCTCGTCCACCAACACTTTACCTTCCTCGTCGTTGATGCACTTGACTTGGTCCAAGTCACGGGCTTTCCATTCCCTCACCTTGGCCAACCGGTACAACCTCTTGTCCCCACCTTTTCCCTCGACCTCCTTGTACAAATGAGCAAATGCTGCATTCTTAGCCGTCGTAACCGCTAACTTTGCCTCTTTCTTTGCCTTTACGAAACACTCTCGATAAGTCCTTTTTTCCTCCTCGTTTGTACTCTCTACTAGTTTCAAATAAGCAGTTTTCTTAGGTTCCACTTTATCTTGAACCTCTCCATTCCACCACCAGTCCCCTTTATGACCCCCAGGAGAACCCTTCGTGACCCCTAAGACCTCTCTAGCAGCTACCCTGATGCAATCCGCAATCATGGCCCACATACTAGACGCGTCCCCCAAACTCATCCAGGCCCTCATAGCCAACAACTTCTATGATATCATCAAACTCGGGGAAAGGATCGAAGAAAGCATCAAAAGTGGGATGGTAACAAACTTTGAGGCATTACAAGCCACTAATAAAGCATTGCAGTTAGGGGGTATATCAAAAAAGAATGACATGGGAGCAGTGATGGTCGCCCAAGGACCCAGAACTCCACTTGTATATCAAACCTCCCCACTTACGTACCAAGCACCTCCACCCACCTATCAACCATCACCTCCACCCACATATCAACCGTCACCTCCACCTACATATCAACCCTCATCTCCCAGATATTCCCAGCCAGCCACTGCTTATCACACCTATAATTCCCAACCCTCTCATTTTCAGTCACCTCCGACTCGTCAAAACTACCCAAGTCGCGACCTAATGTTGACCTCATACCACCAAAATAATACACTGTTATTGCTGAACCCATCGACCAGCTGTATGAAAGGTTGAAGGCTGCTGGTTACGTCACTCCCATCCCTGACGTGGCCGTGGAGAACTCATCCCAATGGGTCAACCCAAATAAGACTTGCGCATATCATTCTGGCATGAAAGGGCACACCATTGGCGAATGCCGAACAATGAAAGAGAAGATCCAAACCTTGATTGACAGCAAAGTCATCCAGGCAAAGGAGGCTACGCTTAATGTCCACAATAACCCCCTCCCAGATCACATGGGTGAAGGTGTCAACGTGAAATAAATAGATGAGGAATGGGATCCATAGGGATCAATAAGACTTATCA
The DNA here is from genome assembly GCA_005239495.1 of Nicotiana undulata. Lineage (NCBI taxonomy): Eukaryota > Viridiplantae > Streptophyta > Magnoliopsida > Solanales > Solanaceae > Nicotiana > Nicotiana undulata. The sequence continues at coordinate 110,626 of ML292044.1, forward strand.
AAGAGGGTGACGATCCCAAGAAACTTGCAGTCACACTCAACCCCATCATAGTGCAGATACAGCCGCCAGTGGAGGTCGAGGTAACAACATTAGTCCCATTTGAATTTAAGGTAGCACCACCTACAGCTGCACCCATTCAGTTTGAAGTGAAGGTAGCCGCCCCATTGACAGTGAAAGTGTCAATCGCACCGCCTTTCAACACCAAGGTTGTAACTTGGGATTATGTGGTTGAATCTAGAAGAAAAGGAAAGATCAAAATGGAAGAATCTGGTGCTGCTCAAGGGATGACTAGGAATAGAAGGGTCTATACACTTGATCATTTGGGAGAGTCCAGCAAACATGACTCTAACAGACCGCCCATTATTGAAACATGCCCCGATGACCTATGGAGGAAAGTTCAAGCAAGGGAGTATTCAGTCATTGATCATCTGAACAAGACTCCTAATCAGATATCTATCTTGTTGTTGCTGCAGAATTCAGAAATACATAGGAATACTATCCTAAATGTGTTGAGTGAAGCGTACTTACATAACAACATCATCGGCGGAGAAATGAGTGAAGCATACGTACCTAACAACATCACCGGCATAAAAATGGCTAATATGGTGGGGCAGGTGCTGGAGAGTCACAAAATCACTTTCCACGAGGACGAATTGCCACCTGAGGGTCTGAATCACAACATGGCACTGCATATCACAGTGGAATGTGAAGACAATTTTATTGCTAGGGTTCTGATTGATGGGGGATCCAGTCTCAATATTTTCCCATTGAAAACACTGAAGAGGTTGGGAAAAGGCCTATACGAGATACGAGAAGGGACCATGAACGTGAAGGCATTTGACGGGTCTCGGAGAGCTACCATCGAGGAAATTAATCTCTGTCTACAGATGGGGCCTACGTGGTTTGATGTCGAGTTTCAAGTGCTAGACATATCTGCATCCTACAATTTGTTGTTGGGACGACCATGGATACACGGCGCTGGGGCTGTAGCGTCAACCTTGCATTAGGAAGTGAATATCCATGGAGATTGGAGCAATCCCATTTACACCCGTCAGACCATCCCGATGGTTGAGAATAGAAGGAGGCTAGGCGGAGAAACTTATCATCATATCGAGCAGGTCAATGCAATCGACAAATATAAGTGGTGGGATAGCAAAATAGCAAGCATGATGAACTGGATAGGGTATGAGCCTGGAAAAGGTCTTGGTAAAAATCTTCAGGGCATCACCAAGCCTATACAACCAAAATTCCATGGTACCTCTTTTGGGCTGGGATACCGATACACCTGGAAAGAGTATAAAAATTGGTCACCACAATGGCATTGTCCGTACTATCAACTTGAGCATCCTGTACCACACCCGAGTTAGACCGACGAGGAAGCACTGACAACCTTAAGGAACCTGTTCCTAGAGGATGAGGACATGGACTGTTGTGTAATTGTGAAGGAGGAGGAAGAGGAAGGCCCTACCATCCGAGTTGTGGAGAAAGGATCATTTCTCAAGAATCGGGCTGTCAGACCATCCAGGGCCCGACGAGTCCCGGGGTAGCAAGACTGAACATCATTGTTTATTTTGTTTTTTAAGAAAATGATTTCCCTTTTGCGTTTGTTTCAAATAATATTTCCAGATGTTCCAAAACGTTGTTTTAATTATTGAAAAAAATCACACATGTTTGACTCTTTCAATGAATCGATGTTTATTATTACCATTTTCTCTCATACCTTTATCTATACAACATTACTATTTCATATGTCGATGAACTGGCAACTGTGACATGTAATGAGACGACGCAACAAAAGGATAGTGATTCGGAAGAAGAAGATGTCATACCCGAGGAAATCGTCAGAGAAGTGGAGGACTTCGAAAACAAGCCTAAGTCCAACCTGGATGAAACTTAAATAATCAACTTTGGAGATTCCGAAACCTTCAAGGAGACCTGCATCAGCATTCACTTGTCGCCATCAGAAAAAGAAGAGTACACACAATTCTTGAAAGATTATGAGGACATCTTTTCTTGGTCATACGATTGTCACGACCCCAAATCCTAACAGGTCGTGATGGCGCGTATCGTGGAACTAGGCTAGCCAACCATCACATAACTACCCATTCGTTCGATTATAATAATTCACAATTCAATAGTAGCAACAAACATAGTAATAAATAAATTTCATTAAGTCTTAGCGTCCCAATAATAGTCTAAACAACTCTAAACAAAACCTCCCAAGACTGGAGTCAACAAGGTCACGAGCATCTACGTAATAAAACTAACTCTGCTAATTGTTTTAACTAAGTCTAGGAATGCAATGCTAAAACTAAATAAGGAAGGGAAATGGAGAAGTTGTGGACGCTTGACAGCTACCTCGAAATCCCGTAAGCTGCTGCTACGAACAAGGACAGCTACTGCTCCGGACCGTCACTGGAATCTGTGCACAGAGGCACAGGGAGTCTTTATGAGTACGCCAACTCAGTAGTAATGAAAATAAATCACAGTTTTAGAATTATAAAACACACAGTACATATACACCAATTAACAAAACAATAGTACACCAAGTCACCAAGTAGTATTCATCAAGTACATAAGTTCAAAAAACCAATTTCCAGGAATCCGTTGAAATAAGTATAATTTAAGTATATCTCAGTAAAACTCTCAATAAAAGCTAGTTTGAAAATCAAAGTAAATCATAGTTCGAAAACTCAATAAAAATCATCATAAATCTGCCCCTCGGACCATAATCATTTCTCGTAACAATTTCTTTCAGTATTAGCCTATCAGGCAATCTCACAATCACTCTGCCCATCAGTAAACCTCACAGTCACTCTGCCCATCAGGCAACCTCACAGTCACTCTGCCCATCAGGCAACCTCACAGTCACTCAGCATAAGCCCCGCGAGCATCACTCATTAGGTACCTGCGCTCATTGGGGGTGAGTACAGACTCCGGAGGGGCTCCTACAGCCCAAGCGCTATAACAAGCCACAACATGGTATAAATCACTCACAATATCGGCCCGCAGCCTCTCTCATATCACAACATCCTCACAATAATGGCCTGCATCCTCACTCAGTCAAACACTCTCAACATGCCCTTCAGGCCATAAACATACCGGGTTCTCGATCCAAAAATAGTGTTTCATTTCCAATAAATAGTATCAAAATACTCTGAGTGTCAAAACAACTATCAAGAAAAGACTGAGTGAAAATCATAACATATCAGTGAGGAAAAAATAGTAAAATCAGCCCCCAATGGGTAAACAAATCGGCACTAGGCCCCAAACATGGCTTACAACCCAAAATATATCAAATATATATCAATACTATTAAGCATAGGCTTTAAAATCGATTTATCAACTTAATGGTTGCCTAAATAGGGAATATATTTCCAAAGTTCCAACCTTTGCATTCCAAGACCAGTGAAAGGATGCAGAGTCCGGGGTTTCATACCCTCAGGACATGATTTAAAGACATTACTTACCTCAAACTAGCCCAGAAACTATTCCGCATTACGCTTGCCTATCGAATCAACTCTCGAGTGCTCCAAATCTATAAAGATCAGACCTTTATCATCAAATTATGCTTAAGGAATGAATTCAAATTGAAAATTATCGATTTTAAGCACAAAACCGGATATCGGTCAAAACCCGACCCCCGAGCCCGCGTCCTGGAACTCAGAATTTCTTATACCAAAATGTTCTTCGTCATCTCCTGATTCTGTACATATAAATAACGCTAAAATAGGAGTCCGTTTGACCCCTCAAATCGACCCCTAAAGGTCTCATAATCTCAAGCCCTAACTCCTCTTTTTCTACTGATTTTCATGAATTTATACTGACATTAAGGTCTTAAATCACCTATAATCGAGTTATTAAGTCCAAAAAGCTTACCTCAATGATGCACCAACATTTCCCTCTTCAAAATCCCTCAAAAACCTCAGAACTCGTACAACAATGGTGGAAAAAGAGTTAGAATTCGCGAAGGCAGGTTTTTATACTTTCTGAACAGTGGTTCCGCACCTGCAGACCCGCACCTGCGGTCCCAGGTTCGCACCTGCGACTTTCATTAAACGGGCTACTTCTGCACCTGCGTCCCCTTTTCCGCACCTGCGACTTCGCAGGTGCGATCGTCACTCCGCATCTGCGACTTCCCTGAGCCAGCCAAAAATCTGCACCTGCGGACCCCCGTCCGCTTCTGCGGGACCGCACCTGCGGTCAATCTTCCGCAGGTGAGGAAATCACTGTTATTTCACACCAGTAACTTTTTGCTGCAATTTCCAACTCCGAACTTTCCGTTTCCCATTCGAAATCAATCCCGAGCCCCTTGGGACCCCAACCAAACATACCAACACATCATATATGATCCTTCAAACTTAGTTGCACTATCAAAACACTAATATAACCCCAAAACACCAAAATAATATCGGATTCAAGCCTAAGAACTTTGAATTTCTAAAATCCACCAACGAAGCCGAAACTATCCAAAACAACTCCGATTGACCTGAAATTTTGCACTCCTAAGTCTCAAATCATCTAACAAAGCTATCTGAGCCATAAAATCCGCATTTCGGGGTCGTTTATCAATAAGTCAACTCTAAGTTGACTTTTCCCACTTTAAGGCTATTTTTGAAGACTAAATGACTAAACTCTCACTACAACCATTCGATTTTAAGCCTACCAACTCTAACACGTCAATAACAATATAACCAACCTATAACAAGTCAAATACAGTAATTATAATGCAAGTTTTACGTAATGACAGACCTAGTCGTTACAACGATGATATGACCGGGTTAAGTACATCCATTGTCGTTCACAAATATGCCACAGACCCTATGTGTCCACCAGTGAAGCAGAAACTCAGGAAATTCAAGCCTGATATGAGTCTGAAAATCAAGGAGGAGGTTACTAAGAAAATCAAGGCCAAGGTCCTCAAGGTGGTTGAATACCCAACTTGGTTAGCCAACAGCATGCCAGTTCCAAAAAAGGATGAGAAGATCAGGGTCTGTGTAGATTATAGGGATTTCAACAGAGCCAACCCATAGGATGATTTCCCGCATCCAAACATACACATCCTAATCGACAATTATGCCAAACATGAACTCCAGTCATTTGTAGATTGTTTTGCCGGTTACCACCAGATCTGGATGGACGAGGAGGACGCTAAGAAAACCTCTTTCATTACACCATGGGGAGTGTACTGTTATTAGATGATGCCATTCAGCCTAAAGAATGTTGGGGCCACCTACAAGAGGGCTAAGACTACCATTTTTCATGACATGATACAGAAGGAGATCGAGGTGTACGTGGACGACGTCATCATCAAATCCAAGAAAGCCATAGATCATATAGAAGATTTGAGGAAGTTCTTCGACAGACTGCGGAAGTACAACCTGAAATTAAACCCCACAAAGTGTGCATTTAGGGTCCCTGCCGGAAAGTTACTTGGGTTCATTGTCAGCCGCTAAGGGATAGAATTAGATTCGTCCAAAGTCAAAGCCATCCAGGAACTGCCACCGCCGAAGAGTAAGAAAGATGTAATGAGTTTTCTAGGACGGCTAAACTACATCAGCCGGTTCATAGCCCAGTCCACAGTTATATGTGAGCCAATTTTCAAGATGTTAAAGAAAGATGCTGCAACTAGTTGGACCGAAGATTGTCAAAAGGCTTTCGACAAGATCAAGGAGTACTTATCCACACCACCAGTTTTGGTCCCGCCAGAGCCAGGTATACCTTTGCTGCTCTACCTTGCAGTTCTAGATGGAGCTTTCGGCTGCGTTCAGGGGCAGCATGACGAGACAGGGAGAAAGGAACAAGCTATCTATTATCTGAGTAAGAAGTTCACTCCATATAAAGCGCGATACTCTCTATTGGAATGTACCTGTTGCGCTCATACTTGGATAGCTCAAAAGCTGAGGCATTACTTCTGTGCCTACACAACATACCTCATATCAAGGATGGATCCCTTGAAATATATCTTTCAGAAACCCATGCCCACTAGCAACCTGGCTAAATAGAAAATCCTGTTAAGCGAGTTCGACATTGTTTATGTGACTCAGAAAGCAGTCAAGAGACATGCACTAGCAGATCATCTTGCTGAAAATCCTGTGGGAGGAGAATATGAACCCTTGAAAACATATTTTCCTGACGAAGAGGTACTATTCATAGGAGAAGACATTGTTGAGGCTTACGATGGTTGGAGGATGTTCTTTGACGGAGCAGCAAATTTCAAAGGAGTCGGCATTGGAGTCGTCTTGGTATCGGAACTGGCCAACATTATCCGGTATCTGCTAAACTCATATTTCCCTGCATCAACAACATGGCGGAGTATGAAGCTTGCATACTAGGACTCAACATGGCCATCGACATGAAAATTCAGGAGTTACTAGCAATCGGTGATTCAGATTTGCTTGTGCACCGGGTACAAGGAGAATCGGCCACCAAGAATTCCAAGATATTTCCATATCTTCCCCATGTGCAGGAATTGAGAAAGTGGTTCACGAAGATAGAGTTTCGGCATGTACCTAGGATTCAGAATGAGTTTGCCGATGCATTGGCCACTTTGTCATCAATGATACAACATCCAGACAAGAACTTCATTGATCCTATCCTAGTAAGAATCCATAGCCAGTCGGCATATTATGCCCATGTTGAATAAGAAGCAGACGGGAAGCCTTGGTCCCAAAATATCAAAGAATATTTGGCAAAAGGAGAATACCCGGTGCATGCAAATCATACTAAAAAACGTACACTTCAGAGGTTATCCATTAGTTTTTTCCACAACAGAGAAACCTTGTACAGAAGAACCCCTGATTTGGGATTACTAAGGTGTGTCAACACAAAAGAATCTTCTAAACTGCTTGAGGAGATACACGCGGGGACCAGCGGCCCGCATATGAATGGCTTTGTCTTAGCCAAAAAGATACTTAGGGCCAGTTATTTCTGGATGACCGTGGAGACAGATTGCATCCAGTATGTCCGAAGATGCTACCAATGTCAAGTACATGCCGATATGATAAAAGTGTCGCCAACTGAGCTCAATGCAACAAGCTCACCTTGGCCATTCGCCGCCTAAGGAATGGATGTCATTCGTCCAATCGATCCCACCACCTCAAATGAGCATCGGTTCATCTTGGTAGCTATTGGTTACTTCACCTAATGGGTCGAGGCAGCATCTTACAAGGCAGTGACTAAGAAGGTCGTAGCAGATTTTGTCCTCGACCGAATTGTTTGCTAGTTCGGAGTTCCAGAATCAATCATCAGTGACAATGCCTCTAATCTTAACAGTGATCTGATGAAAACCATGTGTAAAACTTTCAAAATCAAGATAAAAAATTCCACAGCGTACAAGCCTCAAATGAACGGAGTTGTAGAAGCCGCCAACAAGAATATCAAGAAGATATTGAGAAAGATGGTAGAAAATCACAAACAGTGGAACGAGAAGCTTCCATTCGTTTTATTGGGATACCGTACCACAGTCCGCACATCAACCAGGGCAACTCCTTACTTAATGGTTTATGGTACTGAAGCTGTTATTCCTGCTGAAGTGGAGATTCCTTCTTTGAGAATCATACCAGAAGTTGAGCTCAGCGACGCAGAATGGATAAGGAGCTGTTATGAGCAACTAGCCCTCATAGACAGAAAAAGGATGAATTCAGTGTGTCATGGGCAACTTTACCGGAACAGGATGTCTAGATCCTTCAACAAAAGAGTCAAGCTGAGACAGTTCACACCGGGGCAGCTGGTGTTGAAGAAGATCTTCCCGCATCAGGATGAAGCCAAAGGAAAGTTCTCTCCCAATTGGCAAGCTCCTTACATGGTTCACAGAGTATTAACAGGAGGAGCCCTCATACTTGCAGAAATGGACGGAAAAGTCTGGCCAAAACCAATGAACTCAGATGCAGCCAAGCGATACTATGTGTAACTGTTTATATTTTCGCAAGATGATGTAAATTGAACTACGCTCGACCTGATTCCCATTTAAGTGGGGATACGTAGGCAGCGCTATGGGTTCGGTCACAATTCAATAAAAATCTTATTTCCCCCACAATCAGAAACAGGGGGTAGAATTTTGAGGAGGACCCTCAAAATTCCGAAGCAAGTTCAGCCGATCACAACATGTACAACAGTCAAAGATTTTTGTCCATCTAACTGGGGAATAATTTTGAGGATACAGCAAGAGAAGTCGCAACGTCTCGTATCGTGTCACAGTCATTGGTTCATCTAACTAATTTCTTATATTTTATCACGTCTTTGAAAGCTATGCATGCTTGCTTGTGAAATAACTCTATTTAACAAATGCTACCCCTAATGATTTGAACAGGATCTTCAAGCAAAGCAAGCCAAGCAAGCCGACGGAGGGACTAAGACTTGTCCCAAACCCTGCATGAGGCTAAGCCCTGCCTCCTCTTTGCATAAGGCTAAGCACTGCCCTTCATCTGCACAAGGCTAAGCATTGCCTTCCATCTACATGGGACTAAGCCCTGTCCCAAACCTTGCATGAGACCAACCTCTGTCTCCATTTGCATGAGGCTAATCCCTGCCTCTCCATGCATAAGGCTAAGAACTGCCTTTCACCTGCATGAGGCTAAGCCCTGCCTCCTATCTGCATAAGGCTAAGCTCTGCCTTCCACTTGCATAGGACTAAGCCTTGTCCCGAATCTTGCATGAGACCAAGATATGTCTCCACTTGTATGAGGCTAAGCCCTGCCTCCATATTTGCATAAGTCTAAGCTCTGTCTTCCACTTGTATGGGACTGAGCCATGTCCCGAATCTTGCACGAGGCTAAGCCCTCCCTCCATATTTACATGAGGCTAAGCTCCACCTCTCTATTTGCATAAGGCTAAGCACTTCCTTCCATCTGCATGGGACTAAGCCTTGTCCCGAATCTTGCATGAGGCTAAGCCTTGCCTTCTATTTGCATAAGGCCAATCATTGCCTTTTTATTCGTTGAGACTAAGCATTGTCTCTCCAGCACTATCTATTTGCCCTTTTGTCGGGCGAAGCTCTCCCCTCAACTTTGCAAGACTAAGCATTGTCTTGTTGCTATTGACATCATATTATTGCATCTCATGCGCTGGAATATCGCCAACCTGTCCAAAGGCGTCATTGTCTAAAGGCATCATCCTCATAGCCGGAAGACACCATGTCATGGCCTGAGGATCTCCTAAATTTACATATCATTATTCAAAGGCGTCATGGTTCAGAGGCATCATTTTCATGGCCCGAAACACCATTTCATGGCCTGTGAATCCCTCACTGAACAATTCATGGCCCGGGACATCATGGTCTAAAGACGTCATCCTCAACCGTCCAAAGACAAGTCTCATGGTCTGAAGGGAATCTGCATCATGTTTAAATTTCTGTACAAATATATGTTTGTAGTATCTCTTTACTTGCAGGTGACCTGATAAGCAACCGCTACCCCAACAGGAGTAATCCTGCTCCAGTTCTTTCAAATTATCTCAAACCCGACCACTCACCATAACTATTATTTTCCACATATTCCAAAACCTCGTGTCCGTTCTTGTGATGATTTCGTCGGTATATTCTGCTGATGAATCGAGAACTACACACGGTCTGATTCTTGTAAAACCAAGGATATGTGGGCAACTCAGGAACCAAAGAGCGGCCTAAATCTCTCAACCAACTCGCTCGGTCAAAATTAGCCATCATATCTTTACCCGACAACTCTTTCATCCTTCCCGGGTAAAGAGGGGAAGCTGTTGATACCCAATTTTTCCCTATAATATTTTTCAAATGCATATATACCTTCAAAACTATGCATTAGCAACAATTGATATTTTTCCATAATTTCTACATTTTTAAATTAATTTATCCAGTATTTTATTTATATAAATAATTACAAATAGCAACACAAAGGACTTTATAATAATTTCATGGCTTAATATTACAATTTATATTTATATTAGGCTTAAATTATTGCACAAATAGCCATATTTACATTTTTGGGTTACAATAACAACAACTTTGCAATTATAGCCCATGCATGCATTACTATATTATTTTTACCAGAAAATAGCTCATTGTATTTTTTAAATATTGACTAATTATTTTAAAACATTTCTATGCATGAAAATTACTTTTTATAATCTGTTCATTATTTTATAAAATATTTTTATCAATTGCTTGGGTATTTAACAAATAACCTTTTATTTTTTCAGACCTGACCTCTTTAAAATCAGCCCAAACCCCTTAATATTAACCCAAGAGTAGCCCAAAATTCCCTTGGACCCAATCTGCACACGCCCAACCCAATAGCCCCATTTAATCGTGGTCGTTGATCATTTTTTATCAACGGTCCACATTAAACCTACCTTAATTAACCCCATAACCTACCCTAACTCCCTCATTCTCTCCAATTCCGCCGTCACCGTTCCTTTACCCCTCCAAACTCTCTCTCAACTTAGCCTAACACTAATCTCCGCCAACGACGAGAACATTTTTTCTATGGCGTTTCTGTGCCTTCTCCGGTCACCCCTGGTCTCTGATGAGTGGTGATTTTACCACTCATTTTAGCCTTTTTTTATTAGATTTTTCATCATTTAATGATAACATGCGGTCTTTTATAGTGTGTATTGTTCAACTTTCAGGAAAGTGATGCCATGAAGTGATTGGCGTCGAATTGAAGTGAATTTGAGCACAAATTGGTGGAAAAAGCACAAAAGCCTTCAGTGATTCCGCACCTGCGGATGACTGGTCGCTGGTGCGACATCGCACCTACGAGGTGAGGGACCGCATCTGCGGAAATGGCTCACATACACTAAGGTCGCACCTGCGACGTGGTATCCGCACCTGCGGAACCGCACGTGCGGTGGCTTGGTTTGCATCTGCGTAAATTGGTCAGTCCACTCAGAGCACGCACCTGCGATATGGAATCTGCATCTGATGGCATATGTACTAGAAAAACCATGATAGTTCTTGTGGAAAATCCTTGGTTTGTGCTATGAATATATGGTAGAACGGATATTTTGGATTAACCCCATATGGCTTGAGAACGGATCCTCCATGTTGCCGGAAAACTTGGAGCTCATAATAAGTTCTTCTTTCCATAATAATTGACGGATCAAAGGGATCCATGAGGTTGAACAACTCTGGTGGATGATTTGTTGGCTTCAATGAACTTGTTCCTGGTATATTTGAAAGCATGAAGTTGTGGCTCATTAGCTTTTGCTTTGACTTCAGTTTTGCTGGGGAAAATCTCTTTGAGAATTCTTCCGGTCGAGACAAAAAATCTGCGAGAATATTATCCTTTCCTTTCAGGTGCCTGACTTGAAACTTGTATGGAGAAAACCATTGGGCCCATCTGAGAATTTGAGGATTGGGAATATTTTTTGCATTTATCTGAATCATCTTTGGGAAGGCCTTTATATCCATTTCTATCATAAATTCTGTGTGAATCAGGAAAAAATTGAATTTCTTGATTCCATTCTTTACTGCAAGGATCTCCTTGAAGGTGGAGTGGTAATGTTGCTTGGCATCTTTGAACTTTCCGCTAGCATATCTGCATATTTTTCTCTGGCCATCTTTTTCTTCAAATAGAACAACACTCCAATATTCATTGTTGGAATCATCAGTTTGGAGTATCTTCTTACCGTCTGAAGGGATGTAGAGGGACTTGACATTTTTAGAAATCTCCTTTATTTCCCTAACTGCTTCATCTTGTATCTTTCCCCATGATAGAGCATTTTTATTGAGCATCTCGGTGAGCGTAGATATGTATGTAGAGATATTTGGGATGAAATCTCTCACATAATTTACTATGCCCAAGAACTGTTGGATCTGCTTGTTGTGAGGCTGGTATCTGAAAATTTGAGTAATTCTTGACATATATGTGGTCCTGGACGGTATGCACCTTGGACAAAATGCATTCCAAAAAAATCAACCTCCTTTTGGGCAAGAACCATTTTTTGGGCTGAAAGCATGATCCCATAGTGTGTTATCAACGCCTCAAACTGACGAAGCAAGTTTACATGTTCCTCCAACGTATCACTAAATAACATGCTGTCATCAATGTAAACTAAAGAGGTATGGAAGATGGGCTGGAATATTTTTATCATGGATTTTTGGAACAAGGAGGGTGCAGTTTTCAACCCGAAGGGCATGACTTTTCATTGGAAGTGATTATTGGGGATGCAAAATCCCGTTTTGAGTCTTTTTTTAGGGTGGATTCCCAATTGCCAAAATCCCGATTTTAAATCAAACCTGGAAAAATATTTGGCCTTGGCTAAGTGGGAGAAAATAGTGCATTTATTTAGGATATGGAATTTATCGTCTTGGAGGAAATGGTTAAGTGGCTGGTAGTTAATGACTAACCTGAGTTTTCCTGTTGTCTTCTCAGCTCTTTTGTTGACATAAAATGCTTCGCATGCCCATTGTGAATCTGATGGCTCTATTAGATCAAATTCCAAAAGTTCTTTACATCCTTTCTTTGCAAGCTGAAGATGATCTGGATTCATGCCTGAATGACTGGCTTTTGTTGGATTGATGTTTTCATTCTTCTTGAAAGGGATCTTGATAAAAAACTCTTCGTTTTTCCATAACGGTCTTTTCCCTTTCTTCATGAAATCCTTGTGGGATTCAGCACATGAATGCTCAATGAGATTTTGCCCAATCTCTTTGATTTGTTCGTCGTTGGTGTTTTGGAATAGCCTTGGAATCTCAGAATAAGGTTTGAACTGCTTCTTAAAAGCTATCACGTGAGCCTTGATCTGGAGTTGATCTATAATTTGATTGTAAATGTCGAATCTAATAATAAGATCTTTTCCTGGTACATCAGACCCTATCAGCTTGGTTCTCTACTTCAATCATGAAAAGAACTCAATTGTGACTGGATGCTTTGTGATGATTGTGGTAGTCAGGATTCCATTTGATGCAGTGTTAAAATCCTTAAAGTGCGGCACCCATTGATCATCAGGGAGAACAACAGGATTTATGAGTGAAGAGGCAACTCCAGTGTCGATGAAAGCAATAACTCGAGTTGGTTTATCCCATTTAGATGAATAGACTTTGAGTTATACTTGAGGAACGACTACTAGAGCGTTGATCTCCTCTCAGGATTCGATCACGGGTTCTGAAATTTGGTAGTGATCTTTGCCTTGATCTTCATAGATATCAAGAGAGAATAAAGTTTCGTCACTAGGTTCATCATCCACAGAGAATATGGATTCAAGGTCCTCCTCCTTTCCAAGATGTATGATAGTGTAATCTTCAATCTCTTCAAGGAGTTTGACAATTCTTCTCGATTTGTGAAAATTTCTCATGAAATGTCCAATCTTGTGGCAAGTAAAGCATTTGCTTTTCTTGTGAAAATTTTCTGGCCTTCTATGTCTGAAATATTTTGTGCGTCTCTTGGACCTAGATTTTCCATCTAGAATTCTTGGCCACCTAAACCTCCTGAATCCTTTATGTCGCCTAGATGTGTGGAAGGAACATCCTGATCCGGTGATCAGATTGAATCTGCGACATGCTTTTTCAAGCGCTAGATTGTGCTGGATAATTTGTTTTAGGGCTGAGCGCTTTGTACAAATGTCCTCCAATGCTACGAAAATACCTTGCCTGATGTAGCCGACTTGTGCGAGTGTTATTGATTGAAACTTTTCTTCAATGATAGTCATGGTTCGACTTGCCAACAGCTTTGGAAGGGAAGAGACAAAGGCTTTCTTCAGGTTGATGTCTCCGCCGATTTCAAAGTATATCTTTGCCATTTTTTGAAAATGCCTATCAATGTAATTTCTGTCGAATGAAACACACTTCATCTCGAAGAGTTGTCTTCGCATTTTCTCCTATCTTTGGCCAGTATCTCTGCAGAAAACTTCATGTAGGTTCTTGATGTTGAAGGAAAAATCCTGGGATATAAGATAAGTATTTTTGTCTTGAATCCCAAGTGAATTCCACCAATCTTTGAGGATTCCGGAGAACCATGAAGTAAGTTCTGACAGGATGATATACTTTTCTAGTTCCACCAAATATTTGGTCACCATCCTAGTATAAAAGTCTTGGATCCTTTGAGGCCATCTTGAAACCTTGACGTCATCTAAGGTTAAAGTATGGAAGCCAGTTCCAACTAGTTTTGACGCCATGGGTTCATGTCTTCTTTCTGGGATTGTTTCGTCTGTCATGCCTTCTTGATCCTCCTCTACTTCAGATATTTCTGGGTCTCTTGGTTGGCTCACAAATATTGGGGGATCGTCTTTTTCGGAAGAGTTTGTTGTGGAATCATTGCTTGATTGAGAGCTATCTTCCATTGCATTATCGTCTGATGAATTTAGAGATTCTAATCATGTGGTATCTCTTTCTGACATGTTTCTTGGCTGGGAGACATAGAGGTCCGGATTCTTCTGATCAGAAATCATCAGACTTTCAGGGTTGGACCCTTTTGAACTTTCTCCTTGGTCTCGCCTTTTCTTGGTTTATTTCTTGGCTGCAAGAGCATCTTTCCTTTCTCAAACCATTATTGCAATATCGAATTCAGGTTCTTCTTTTAAGGGTTGGGTGAAAGAGATAGGATTCTATGGGGGTAGTAGGAAAGGTAGAAAAGGTGTTGTCCAATTTTGGTGGGGAATATGCTTGTGTTGACATGAGGTAGAATGTAGATTTTGAATGGAAAAGTGGGATTTTTTATGACTCAAAGCGGTTATTTCTCAAAAATTGGATTTGTTCCTTGATTGAAATCGTCTCTTTTTGTTGTTGTTGGAGAACTGGAAAAGTGAAGTTCCTGGCGGACAAATCTCATATTGTAAATTTGCCAATCTTAGCTCCAAGGCTTTGATTAGTCCTGCATGTTGAGAGGATGTGTGCTCCACCTTCTTCTCAATTGTTTCCACTTTGCTCATTAACTTATTTTGTGTATGTGCCGCGTTTTTATGGTGGTGCCAATATTGTTGAGCACTTTGTTTTGGCAGACGGAATTTTCTGATTTCTAGTTCATTGTTTCCTCGATGTCACTAGTTGGGGGGTTTTGCTCCAGAAGGTAGTACTATATTTTTCTTGTGGATTTTTGGAGCATAGATGATACCCTCTTTTTCAAAAGGTTGAAGTGGAGGAAAATCTTGGGTATGGATGAAACTTGAAGGGCTCAACATGAATATTTGTGGGTGTGTGGACTTTTGGGTTGATGTAGTTTTAGGTTCAGATGGATTTTTAGATTCTGGGTTACGAGCTAATGGTGGTTTGGGTTTTGGGGTGGTTTCACTCTCTTCCCATATTGGAGTAAATTTTTCTCGTAATATTGGGCAATCTTGGGGTTTGTAACTGACAAGAAATTAATATTTACCTGGACGGCTTAATGAGCCAATTGAAGGGTCTTTATTTTCGTATTTGGCTCGAAATCGCTTTTCAGTAGTTTTCCCCTTTTTCTTGGTTTTGGGTTTAGCCTTGTTAAGGACAAATCTTTCCCAATGATGCAGGCGGTATTTATCATATTCTCCACTTGGATCTTCAAAACAGTCTTGACAGTCGCAGCCGAGATCCCAAGGGCAGTATCCTGTAAAGGGGAATTTGAACCACCAAACTCCTTTGCCGTCTTTGTCGAAATGTTTACACTAGTCATATTATTCCATGATAGTTTGTATATTCCAGAAGGGTTCCCTTACAAAGTCAGGGTCAGGGTATGTGTCTTTGGGTTGGATCATTTGGCAAGAAAAGTTGGTTTTATTGGGTTTCTTGAGATGAGAATGATCAAAGCTTATGGAAATGGTTTTGTCATTTCTTTCCTCTGGTTCCCTTAACCTTTCATAATTTATGATCCAACAATCAGGAATAATTTTAACAAGTTCATCTCTGGAAATTTTTCTGGGTATTTGGGTGCACATGGTATTTCCTTTGGTAGCATCAATATTCAAGAGTAAAGCATTTTCTCCTCCGGTAAGGCAGAGATCCATGGCATGATTTTGGACCCTCCACGCCATTAGGTGATGAAGAATGGCTTGGATAGAATCTTTGGCTTGTGGGGAACCTTGAATTTGGACTTGGATTTTTAGTGATTTCGTTAAGTATGGTTCATAAAGGGACATGTTGACATTGGGAAAGATAGTTATAATGACAGTCCCTATATTCAAGGTAACTTCTTAAGTACCCAAATTTTCATGTTGGTACTCCAAGTATCTTGTATCTAGAAGAGAAAGTCGAGCAACAACAGGTTAACCTTTTCTTCCATGATAAGTCAGAGCAATTCGGATAGAACCAAAATGGATATGGGTAAAACCATGATATCTCAATTTTCTGGGAAAATCATCTGGAATTTGAAGGGTAATAAATTGTTCCTCTCGAGTGGCAAGAATAGGATGCTAGTCAAGTTTTTAGGCAGCAACATATTCATTGACTCCTTTTGGTTTGTGTTGGACTAAGGAACGGATTTGGGTCCATGGTGCAAATGATTTTTTGGCTAAAGCTGAGTAAGGGTTTATGAAGGGTAGTTCAGTGGAAGATACTTTTTGTTCATCGGGTAGGATATCGACTTCATAAAGGTAATCATATTTTTTCGACAAGGTTTTATATAGAGTAGGAGACATATTCATTTTTTCAAGGGAAGAGGATGATGGAAACGACTCAGACATATTTAGTAAATTGTTCCTCCCTCCGAAAGGATGGGCTGACTCTGATACCACGGTACAAAGAACACAGCAAGAGACTCCAAGAAAGCAAACAATATCATAAATAAATAAAAAATCATACAAAAAAAGCTGGCTATTGCCAAGCTACACTAACAGTTAATTTGCTTATAGTCGGAAAAGTTTTCCTACAAAAGGGCTGGCTTCACAACCCATAAGGGACGACTTGCCTAGCTTCGACCTATTCTCAAGAAGAATCCATATAAAATTTGGAGAGGTAAAAGACCCAATATCAGTTATTTTCATCCTTTTGGTTGCAAATGCTTCATTCACAACAATGGAAAAGACAATCTTGTTTTTGTGGACACTAACCCTCGCTTAAGGAATGAAAAACTTCCTGAAGATGATAAAATTTCCATAGTTCCAACGTCTATCAATACATATGAAAACACCCGTGATAAGGTGAGTGATCAGCAGGATAAGTCGACTAACAATCCTATAGACAATCAGGAACCTTCTACAATTGAACAATCAAATCCTGCTGAAAAGGAGCGAGTATCAGTTGTTCCAAGTGAATGGAAAAGTGAGTATGGATATCCAAATAAGTACATCATTGGAGATCCTCAGGAAGGAATGTAAACTAGAGGATCACTAAAGCAGACATCAAATATTCCTCTTATATCCCAGTTCGAACCAAAAAAGGTGGATGAGGCCTTAAAGGATGAAAACTGGATAACTGCAATGAAGGAAGATCTTGATCAATTTGAGAAAAATAAAGTATGAGAACTCATTCCTAAACATCCAAATGCATCGATTGTTTGAACAAAATGGGTGTACGGAAATAAGTTGAATGAGTCTGGACAAGTAGTACGAAGTAAAGCTAGACTGGTCGCTCAAGGCTATTCACAACAAGAAAGAATTGATTACGAGGAGACCTTCACCCCTGTTGCTAGGTTAGAATCTATTCGCATCCTATTGGCCTATGCTGCTCAAAAATGTTTCAGACTATTCCAGATGGATATGAAAAGTGCTTTCTTAATTGGGTTCATCTATGAGGAAGTATTTGTTAAGATACCTCCAGGATTTGTAAATGAATCCTTTCCAAATCATGTCAACAAACTGTCCAAAGCTCTGTACAGTCTAAAGAAAACTCCTAGAGCTTGGCATGAAAGGTTGATTTCATTCCTAGTCGAACATGGGTTTGACAGAGGTAATATTGATACAACTCTTTTTATCAAACCATAGACTAGAGGTAATTTAATAGTACAAACCTACGTAGATGATTAATCCTGTTTTATTCAAGGACTTTTAAATATCATGAAAGGGGAATTTGAAATGAGTATGATAGAAGAATTAACCTTCTTCCTCGGGCTTCAAATCAAGCAAGTACAGAAAGGGATTTTCGTTAGTCAAACAAAGTACACAAAAGAGCTCATAAAACAATTCGGCATGTCTAATGCAAAGGTCACAGAGACGCTTATAAGTCCGTCAACTACCTTGGATGAAGATAAAGATGGTAAGAGTGTCGATGAAACAATGTATCGAGGTATGATTGGTTCGCTACTCTATCTTACAACTAGTCGACCAGATATTATGTTCAACGTTTGCAAATGTGCAAGATATCAGTCAGCTCCTAAAGAGTCCCACTTGACTGTTGTTAAACGTATTATAAGATAATTGATAGGGATAGTCGACTATGGATTATGGTACGAAAGTTTAGATATCTTTGATCTCAAAAGTTTTTCAGATGGAGACTTTGCAGGAGATAAAATTGACAGGAAAAACACGAGTGGAACGTGCAAACTACTTGGAAAATCTCTTATATCCTAACACAACAAGAAACAAAGCTATGTAGCCTTATCTACTACTGAAACGGAATATTTGGATGTAGGCAACTGCTGAATACAAGTTCTATGGATTATGCATCAACTGTTAGATTATTATATATGCCTTAATTGTGTTCCTATTATGTGTGATGACACTAGTGCTATTTGTCTATCAAAATTCTGTGCATCATTCTAGGGCTAAGCATATTCAAATTAAGCATCATTTTATACATGATCATGTTGCTAAAGGCGATATTGTATTAGAATTTGTCAATATTGAAAATCAGTTAGGTGATATTTTTATAAAACCATTGCTTGAAGAAAGATTATGTTTCCTTCATAACAAAATTGGTATTTGTACAATTTCCGTCTAACTATGTTAAGTGTTTTCTATAATTGTCTAAGATTATAATTTTTTTCCATAAATATTTTCGTAATTTTCACCCAATATTTCCTCAGAATATTTTTTAAATTGCATATATACCTTCAAAATCATACATTAATAGCAATTGGTATTTTTCCATATTTTTTCCTATATTTTATTAATTTATTTAATTTATCCAACATTTTATTTCCAATAAATAACTACAAAATTGCATTACAAATGATTTCAAAAGCATTCCTGGATTTAATTTATTATTTAGGGTCCTATTAAGGCCAAATCATTTCAATTTTAGCCTAAATTAGGACCTAATCCTAACCCAATGAAATCAACCCAACAGACCCCAATCCCAAACCTAAATCCTACCCGGCCCAATCCGGATTTAATCCTGACCGTTGATCAAAATTGATCAACGGTCTAGATGACCCCTTCCTAAAATAAACCTAACGACTACCTTTCCCCCTTCTCATTTTCACTCCCTCACTCCGCCGTTACTTCTCTCTCATCTCTCTCAACTCCCTCTGCTAACCTAAGCCCTTCTCCGGCCGTTGCCTTGCTGGAAAGCATGGTGGTTTCACCACCCCCATCCTCATGGATCCCTCCTTAAACGGGTATCACTGCGCTGAGGTCTTCAAGAGAACAAGAGGCAGTTCACTCACCCCCTATGACCTCGCCGGCCATCCATGGTCGTCTGAGTAATATCTTACCATTTCTGGTTAAAACAATTGATTTTTGAGTTGTTTCTCCTTCTCTATGGGTTCTCTCTTTGAAACCCTAACTTCTAAACTCTCGATTTTCTTAGATCTGTAACGGATCTGTACATATTATGAGTTAGTTCAATGTTTTCCTTAAAGATTTTCAGTTTTCCCTAAAACGATTCTCCGTCTTCAAACTAGGGTTCTTAAACCCCTTTTCAAAACAATTTTCTTTCTGACTTTTTAGCATTATCTTATGATTTTCATTGTGTTTAAACATTATTAAATCTTTTCCCTTGGTTTCAATCTGTGGTTCTGAGTTTATTTGTGATAATATGTTTACCTGTTCTATTATGATTGCTGTGCTTTCATGAGTACTTCGTGATTCTGTGATTTTGCTCCATGCTTGCCATTATGATTTCTGACTCTTCATTACTTCTGCCTAAATCATGTTTACCCTGTTAATTCGTATTGTGTTCTAGTTGAACCCCTTGTTCTAAGTAATTTTTTACTTTGCTATGGTGATTAGGATTGCTAATTTTACCCTATATTGTGATTGCCTCGTTTATTTGCAATAGCTTGTGTTACTTCCTCTCATCAGTATCATTTTTCTGATTTGGATCCCTGATTTATGTAATTCTTTTACTCTATTCCTGTGTATGTTATGTTTGCGTCGTCTAGTTGAAAATACTTTCCTTTGGTCAGTGTTACCTTTTAAGGGAATCCCTGATTCCCTATGATTGATATACTTTGCCTCTACTGATTTTGTCACGACCCAAATCCCGATTTAGGTCGCGATGGTGCCCAACTTCGATGTCAGGCAAGCCAACCTTAATTTACTAGTGACCCCTTTTTAATTTATAAAACAACTCACCATACTTAAGAGGTTTTTCTTTCAAATGCATAAATTCGAAGTAAATTAATGACTTAGACAACCAAAAGTGAGTAATAAAAATAGTAATCACCACCATAATTACAACCCAAAAGAATAGAATATCCACTACGTGGGCATGCCAGGAACTAGTGTCATAGGTCTACGGGCATCTAATAGAAACTAGTATCCAAAAGAAAGTACAAGTTTGCCCTATTGTCTGAATAAATAATACAGACATAATAAAAGAAAAGAGGAACTCCAAGGTGTTGCCACATAATCGTCAAGGAAAACAGCTCACAGAGAAGTCCACGCCCACTATACGTCGGGGACGAGCGCTGGATAAATACCCAGATGCACCTGCCTCAGAGCCTGTACAATTAAGTACAAAAGCGTAGCATGAGTACATAAACAAATATGTACCCAGTGAGTATCCCCTCTAATCTCGAAGAAGTAGTGACGAGAGGTAGACGTGATACTTACTAGGGCCAACAATTAAATAACATAATTTAATAGAGGATAGACAGGTATAACAATCGTAGTAATCACAAGGACATGAAATATCAAGTATGAATTTGCAATTTTTACCTTTACATATCAAATTTCCCTAGAATGTAATGTACTAAATTCCCTTTCACATGAAAAAATTTATACAATTTCAACAAAACACTCAGTCAACTATATAGCACATACTATGCCGAAGCGTACGGCCGAAGCGTCGCAAAAATAAATGTGCATTGCCGAGGGTCGAACGGCTCGAACCATAGATGCATCTATTATCCTGCTCGCGAATCGAACATGCGACGCGATTGACATAATAGTAGGGCTATACCGCTCACGAATCATACATGTGACGCGGGTGCCGCATACATACATGAAATTATCAATATTTAAGGAGTTAATAGAGATTATACTTAAAAGCAAGAACTTAAGAAATATAATTTTGAACATAACTTCCTAATATTCTCATGCCAATTCAAGGATAATAAGCAACTCAAAATACATTTAGGAATACATGTAAGGCACATATAAGCATGCTTGTGAGCCCTAGAACTACCCAAAATAATATACTAGTAGCTACACACGGACTCTCGTCACCTCGTGCGTGTGTAGCCCCCATAATTTAGGGCATTTCAATCATTTATACTCACCTTTGGGGACAATTCCCTCTTACAAGGTTAGAAGGGAGACTCAGCTCGTGTCGAACCTACTTTACAGGTCAAGAACGCGCCCGAAACTCCAAGTCGTAACTAGCCAAATGTTACATAAATACATCAATTTATGCTCAAAAGTATGGAATTTCCCTATTTAATTAACCAATTTAGCCTACTTTGCAATATCTCAAAATACACCCCTAGGCCCACATGCTCGGATTCCGGAATTTTTCGAAGGAAACACTTACCCATAACCTAAGGATCATTAATATATAGTTTTTGTATGATTCCATGGCAAATTTCTTGGTAATTCTCCCATTTTTCATAAAACCTAGGTTTTTACTCTAACCCATGATTTTCCACTAACTAGTGCGTTAATCTACCTAAAAATCCAAGTATTCAACTTAAATTATAGTAGGAATCACTTACCTCTCAGTTGCTAGGTGAAATCTCCTCTTTGTAAGCTCCCAAAATCGCCCCAAGTGAAGAAAAATGGCTAAAATGGGACTAAGTCCCGTTTAAAACTAACACTGCCCAGCTGCCCCTTGTGTGCGATCGCGGAGAGCAAATTGGTCCAGGCATGTGCGATTGCAGGGGAGGGGGTGCGAACGCGGAGAAAAAAACTGGGCCAGGCCACAGTTGACCCTTGTGTGAACGCAGACAGGCCCATGCGATCGCACAGGGCATTTCCCCGCACCCATCCAACTCCTTCTATGCGATCGCATTAATGCACCCGCGATCGCACTGAAGGAAACCAGTCAGTGAAAAATCTGGTGTTTTGAATTTAACTCCGAGGGGTCCGAAACTCACCCGAGCCCCTTTGGACCCCGTCCAAAGGCACTGGCAAGTCTGTATTCATGATACGGACTCACTCGAATGTTTGGAACGTGAAAAACAACAACGATACTAAGAATTCGACCCCAAAACCAAATTGAATCAAACTTTGAACTTCAAGTTTTAGAATTTGCTAACAACGCGCCGAACCGACCTGTACTACTCAGAATGACACCAAATTTTGCAAGCAAGTCATAAATGACATAACGGAAATATTCCCAGTCTCGGAATTTTGTTCGAACCTCGATAATATAAAAACACGTCCCAAACCACAATATGAAATTAAGGAAATTCTTATTTCGCCACTGGGCGCCGAAACGCTCCCGGGTCATCCAAAACCCATTCCGAACATACGCCCAAGTCCGAAATCATCATACGAAGCTACTGAACCGTCGAAACTCAATTCCGAGGTCGTTTACTCAAAATATTGACTGAAGTCAAACTTGGCCTTAAAGGCCAACGTTAAGGAACCAAGTGTTCCTATCTCACTCTAAACACTTCCAAATACCGAACCACCTGTCCCCGCAAGTCATAAATCATAATCAGCCACTACGAGAAGTTTCATTTAGGGGAACGGGGTCCGATAATGCAAAACGACCGGTCGGGTCATTACATTCTCCACCTCTTAAGCAAATGTTCGTCCTCGAACGGGTCTAAAATCATACCTGAAGTGCTGAATAGATGTGGGTATCTTCTCCGCATGTCCTCCTCGGACTCCCAAGTCGCCTCCTCAACTAGATGGCCCCTCCACTGGACTTTTACGGCAGAAACTCCCTTGGATCTCAACTGGCGATCTTGCCTATCAATGATAGAAACTGGCTCCTCCTCGGAGCTTAACTTCTCATCCAACTGAATAGTGTTGAAATCAACCACGTGAGAGAAGTCGGCGTGGTACCTACGGAGCATGGATACATGAAAGACCGGATGAACTCCTGATAAACTGAGAGGTAAAGCAAGCTCATAAACAACCCCTCCAACTCGCCTCAATACCTCGAAAGGGCCTATAAACCTCGGGCTCAGCTTTCCCTTCTTCCTGAACCTCATAATACCCTTTATCGGCGAGACTTTCAAAAGAACATTATCTCCCTCCATAAATGATACATCACGCGCCTGCTGAGCCGCATAACTATTCTGTCTGGACTGTGATGTGCAGAGCCTCTCCTGAATTATCTTCACTTTCTCCAAAGCATCTCTCACCAGGTCGGTGCCATATAACTTAGCCTCGCCAGACTCAAACCACCCGATAAGAGAACGACATCGCCGACCATACAAAGCCTCAAATGGAGCCATCTCGATGCTGGACTGATAACTGTTATTATAAGCAAACTCGGCCAAAGGTAAGAAATGGTCACACTAACCTCTAAAGTCAATCACACATGCCCTGAGCATGTCCTCCAATATCTGAATTGTCCGCTCTGACTGACCATCAGTCTGAGGGTGAAATGTTGTGCTGAGATCTATCTGGGTGCCCAACTCATTATGCAATGCTCTCCAGAAATGCGAGGTGAACTGAGGACCTTGACCGGATATAATAGACACCGGCAAACCGTGCAACCGAACTATCTCCCGAATGCAGATCTGGGCCAACCTCTCAGAAGTGTAAGTGGTAGCCACTAGAATGAAATGCGCCGAATTGGTCAATCTATCTACAATGACCCAAACCGCGTCAACCTTCCACAAAGTCCAAGGCAACCCAACCACAAGTCCATAGTGATGCGCTCCCACTTCCACTCAGGAATAGGCATCTACGGAAGTAGGCCTCCTGGCCTCTGGTGCTCACACTTAACCTGCTGGCAATTAAGACACATAGCCACATACTCCACAATGTCCTTCTTCATCCGACTCTACCAAAACTGTTGCTTCAAATCACGATACATCTTTGTAGCACCAGGATGAACAGAATACCGAGAACTGTGTGCCTCCTCTAGAATCCTCTCCCTCAGGACATCAATATTAGGAACACATAAATGGCCCTGAACTCTCAGAACACCATCCTCGCCAATAGTAACCTCCTTGGCACCACCCTGAACTACTGTCTCCCGAAGCTCTGTCAAACACGGATCATCAAACTACCGAGCCTTAATTTCACCCAATTATGAAGACTGAGCAACCAAAATGTGTTAGAACTCGACGAGGCTCTGAAAGGTCTAATCTCACCAAGCGGTTAGCAAAGGACTGAATGTCTAAGGCTAGAGGTCTCTCCTCTGCTGCAATATAAGCCAAGCTACCCATACTCTCCGCCTTCCTGCTCAAAGCATATGCTACCACATTCGCCTTGCCCGGATGATAAAGAATGGTGATGTCATAATCCTTCGGCAAGTCAAGCCACCTGCGCTGCCTCAAATGAATATCCCTCTGTTTGAACAAGTGTTGTAAGTTGCGGTGATCCGTATAAACCTCACAGGACACCCCATACAAATAGTGCCTCCAAATCTTAAGAGCATGAAAAATTGCCACCAACTCCAAATCGTGCACAGGATAATTCTTCTCATTAACCTTCAGCTAGCGCGAAGCATAAGCAATAACTCTCCCTTCCTGCATCAACACACACCCCAAGCCAACGCGTGAAGCGTCACAATATACTGTATACATACCAGAACCGGAAGGCAATACTAGAACTGGTGCTAAGGTCAATGTTGTTTTGAGCTTCTAGAAGCTCGCCTCACACTCGTCGGACCATCGGAACGGGGCATTCTTCTGAATCAATCTAGTCAGTGGGGCTGCAATTGATGAAAAGCCCTCCACAAATCGCCGGTAGTAGCCTGCTCGACCCAAGAAACTCCTAATCTCTATAGCTAAAGTAGGACGCAGCAAACTCTGAACTACCTCAATCTTCTTAGGATCAACCTTGATACCCTCTCTGGATACCACATGTCCCAAGAATGCCACGGAATCTAACCAAAACTCACACTTGGAGAACTTAGCATATAACTTCTATTCTCGCAGTGTCTGGAGCACAACTCTCAAATGCTGCTCGTGCTCCCCCAGGCTACGTGAGTAAATCAAAATGTAATCAATAAAGACAATGACAAAGGAATCAATATACGGCCTGAACACCCTATTCATCAAGTCCATAAATGCTACTGGGGAATTAGTCAAGCCAAAGGCTATCACCAAGAACTCATAATGGCCATATCTCGTATGAAAAGCAGTCTTCGGTACATCCGAGGCCCGAATCTTTAGCTGGTGGTACCCTGATCTCAAGTCAATCTTTGGAAAATAACCGAGCACCCTGCAACTAGTCAAACAAATCATCGATACGCAGCAATGGATACTTGTTCTTAATGGCAACCATGTTCAACTTGCGGTAATCAATACACATCCTCATAGACCCGTCCTTCTTCTTCACAAATAGAACTGGAGCACCCCACGACGATACACTTGGTCTGATAAACCCCTTAGCCAACAACTCCTTAAGCTGCTCCTTCAACTCCTTCAACTCTTTTGGAGCCATACGGTACGGGGGAATGAAATATGCTGAGTGCCTGGAGCTACCTCAATACATAAGTCAATATCACGATCCGGGGGCATGCCCGGAAGGTCTGAAGAAAATACATCAGCGAATTCTCGAACCACTAGCACTGAATCAACCGTCAGAGACTCGGCGGTGGTGTCCCGCACATAAGCAAGATACGCCAGACAACCCTTCTCGACCTTATGTCGAGCCTTCAGGAAGGAAATAACTCTACTGGCTGCACTAATTGAGGAACCTCTCCACTCCAGCTTAGGCAACTCAGGCATGGCTAGGGTAACCGTCTTAGCATGGAAATCCAAGATGGCATGATAGGGAGATAGCCAATCCATGCCTAGAATAACCTCGAAATCAACCATGTCCAGCAAAAGAAGGTCCGCTCTGGTCTCGAACCCACAGATGGTAACCACACAAGACTGATAAATCCGGTCTACCACTACAAAATCGCCCACGGGAGTGGACACATAAATAGGAGAACCCAAGGACTCACAGGGAACATCTACAACATGAGCAAATAAGGTTGAAACATATGAATAGGTGGATCTTGGATCAAATAACACTGACGCCTCTCTACCATATACTGAAATAATACCTGTAATCACGGCATCTGAGGCCACTGCATCTGATCTGGCCGGAATAGCATAGAATCTAGCTGGTGCACCGGATGACTGACCTCCGCTGGAATGAATAGAGGCCGGCTGAGCTCCCCCTGCCTGGCCTCCACCTCTAGGACGACCTCTACCAGCCTGCCCTCCACCTCTGGGTGGACGAAATGCAGGTGCTGAGTACGTAAGCTAGTAACTCTGCTGAATGGCCTTGCCCCGAAGCCTTGGGAAAGTCCTCCTCACGTGGCCTGAATCCCCACAATCATAACATCTCACGGGTGGCATGGCCTGCTGCCCTGAAGAAGAACCCTGGATAGCTGGGGGACGGTGAGAACCCTCTGGCATGGCACTGAAGTAAGGACTAGAAGACCCTTGATGACCGGAATACCCGCTTGAGGAACCCTGAATGGGTGGTGGACGGTAGGAACTCTCCGGCAAGGTGCTAAAATAAGGCCTCACTGGAGCACCACGGGGAGGTGGTAGAGGAGCTTAATAGGGAGGCCTGCTAGGATGGCCTCTACCGAGCTGACCTCTACCCCTAGCTGGGGCACCTCTGAAATCTCCAGAAAATCTAGCTCTCTTATTCTGCTAACTCTGCTCTCTGCCCCTCGATCGATAACCCTCAATCCGGCGAGCTATCTCAACCACAAGCTGGTAGGGAGTCCCCATCTCCACCACTCGGGCCATGTTAGCCCTAATACCTGAGTGTAGCCCAGCAACAAACCTCTTCACTCTCTCAGCATCAGTAGGGAGTATCATAAGGGCATGACGAGATAACTCAGAAAACCTGGCCTCATAATCTGTCACTGACATTTGTCCCTACTCCAGCTACTCCAACTGATACCGCAGCTCTTCCCTCTCGGAGGGTGGAATGTATCTGTCCAGGAACAAATGATTGAACTTCTCCCAAGTGATAGGAGGGGAACCTGTCGGTCTACCAAGGATATAAGACTGCCACCATCTACGGGCCCTGCCCTGAAGCTGAAAAGTAGTGAAGTCCACTCCATGAGAATCTAGTATCCTCATGTTGTGCAGTCTGTCCCTGCACCTATCAATGAAATCCTGGGCATCATCACCCCTCTCACCTCCTAAGATAGGAGGGTGCAATCAGGTCCATCTATCCAGTAACTTCTGCGGATCGCCGTCCGCGGCTAGTCTGAGCTCAGGTGATGCTGCTACAGGCTAGGCTCCACCCACGGGCAGTGTACCCGGAGTTTGATATACTGCTGCTGCATGTCCTGCGACATGGGCAGTAGGGGTCTGGGATCCCCCTCCCGCCTGAGATGTGGCAGGATCCGCTGGAAATAAACCAGCCTGAGTCATACTGTCCATGAACCGCATCATACAGCCCATGACCTCCTGGAATCGTGATGTTGTCATGAAGTCCATCGGAGCTGGATCTGCTGGGGCACCTCACCCTGCTCCTCAGTAATGGGATCCTCTGCCGGATCCGCTGAGGGTTCTAGTGGAACAACTCTGGGACGTCCTCGTCCCCTACCTCGGGTTGGTGCCCTCCGCCGGCCTCTGCCACAGCCTCGGACGGCGGGGGTAGCGGCATCTCCCGGGTCTGGAACATCAGCCGCGCGAGTCCTCACCATTTGTGAGATAATAGAAGAATGATATTTAGTAAACCATCGACTGCACGATAGAATATGAATAAAGAGACGTTTCCAAGCACCCTATAGCCTCCCGAAGATAAATACAGACGTCTCCGTATTTATCCGCAAGGCTCTATTAGGTTTGCCCGTGACTTGTGAGACCTATGTGAACCTAGAGCTCTGAAACCAAGTTGTCACGACCCAAATCCCGATTTAGGTCGCGATGGCGCCCAACTTCGATGTCAGGCAAGCCAACCTTAATTTACTAGTGACCCCTTTTTAATTTATAAAACAACTCTCCATACTTAAGAGGTTTTTCTTTCAAATGCATAAATTCGAAGAAAATTAGTGACTTAGACAACCAAAAGTGAGTAATAAATATAGTTATCACCACCATAATTACAACCCAAAAGAATAGAATATCCACTACGTGGGCATGCCAGGAACTGTCGTCATAGGTCTACGAGCATCTAATAGAAACTAATATCCAAAAGAAAGTACAAGTTTGCCCTACTGTCTGAAGAAATAATACAGACATAATAAAAGAAAAGAGGAAATCCAAGGTGCTTCCAGAGGTAAGCGTCAAGGAAAACAGCTCACCGAGAAGTCCACGCCCACTATACGTCAGGGACGAGCGCCGAATGAATACCCAGATGCACCTGCCTCAGAGCCTGTACAATTAAGTACAAAAGCGTAGCATGAGTACATAAACAAATATGTACCCAGTGAGTATCCCCTCTAATCTCGAAGAAGTAGTGACGAGAGGTAGACGTGATACTTACTAGGGCCAACAATTAAATAACATAATTTAATAGAGGATAGGCAGGTATAACAATCGTAGTAATCACAAGGACATGAAATATCAAGTATGAATTTGCAATTTTTACCTTTACATATCAAATTTCCCTAGAATGTAATGTACTAAATTCCCTTTCACATGAAACAATTTATACAATTTCAACAAAACACTCAGTCAACTATATAGCACATAATATGCCGAAGCGTACGGCCGAAGCGTCGCAAAAATAAATGTGCACTGCCGAGGGTCGAACGGCTTGAACCATAGATGCATCTATTATCCTGCTCGCGAATCGAACATGCGACGCGATTGACATAATAGTAGGGCTATACCGCTCACGAATCATACATGTGACGCGGGTGCCACATACATACATAAAATTATCAATATTTAGGGAGTTAACAAAGATTATACTTAAAAGCAAGAACTTAAGCAATATAATTTTGAACATAACTTCCTAGTATTTTCATGCCTATTCAAGGATAATAAGCAACTCAAAATACATTTAGGAATACATGTAAGGCATATATAAGCATGCTTGTGAGCCCTTGAACTACCCAAAACAATAGACTAGTAGCTACGCATGGACTCTCGTCACCTCGTGCGTGCGTAGCCCCCACAATTTAGGGCATTTCAATCATTTATAATCACCTATGCGGACAATTCCCTCTTACAAGGTTAGAAGGGAGACTCACCTCGTGTCGAACCTACTTTCCTAGTCAAGAACGCGCCCGAAACTCCAAACTCGTCACCCAAGGTCTCGTAACTAGCCAAATATTACATAAATACATCAATTTATGCTCATAAGTATGGAATTTCCCTATTTAATTGACAAATTTAGCCTACTTTGCAATATCTCAAAATACACCCGCTGGCCCACATGCTCGGATTCCGGAAATTTTCGAAGGAAACACTTACCCATAACCTAAGGATCATTAATATATAATTTTTATATGATTCCATGGCAAAATTCTTGGTAATTCTCCCATTTTTCATAAAACCTAGGTTTTTACTCTAACCCATGATTTTCCACTAACTAGTGTGTTAATCTGCCTAAAAATCCAAGTATTCAACTTAAATTATAGTAGGAATCACTTACCTCTCAGTTGCTAGGTTAAATATCCTCTTTGAAAGCTCCCAAAATCGCCCCAAGTGAAGAAAAATGACTAAAATGGGACTAAGTCCCGTTTAAAACTAACACTGCCCAGCTGCCCCTTGTGTGAAATCGCAGCAGGGGCAGTGCGATCACGGAAGTCAACTGGTCAAGGTCCCTAAAGGCCTACTGTGCGACCGCAGAGAGGTACGTGCGATCGCGAACTCGGCCTGGACTATGCGATTGCGGGGGAGGGATGCGAACGCGGAGAACTAAATTGGGCCAGGCCACAGTTCACCCCTGTGAGAATACAGACCGGACCATGCGATCGCATAGGGAATTTCCCTGCACCCATCCAACTCCTTCTAAGCGATCACATTAATGCACCCGCGATCGCACTGAAGGAAACCAGTCAGTGAAAAATCTGGTGTTTTGAATTTAACTCCGAGGGGTCCGAAACTCACCCGAGCCCCTCGGGACCCCTTCCAAAGGCATTGGAAAGTCTGTATTCATGATACGGACTCGCTCGAATTTTTGGAACGTGAAAAACAACAACGAAACTAAGAATTCGACCCCAAAACCAAATTGAATCAAACTTTGAACTTCAAGTTTTAGAATTTGCTAACAATGCACCGAACTGACCAATACTACTTAGAATGACACCAAATTTTTCAAGCAAGTCATAAATGACATAAAAAAACTATTCCCAGTCTCGGAATTCGGTTCAGACCTCAATAATATAAAAACACATCCCATACCACAATATGAACTTAAGGAAATTCTTATTTCGCCATTGGGCGCCAAAATGCTCCCGGGTCATTCAAAACCCATTCCGAACATACGCCCAAGTCCGAAATCATCACATGAAGCTACTGAAACCATCCAAACTTGCTTCCGAGGTCGTTTACTCAAAATGTTGACCAAAGTCAAACTTGGCCTTAAAGGCCAACCTTAAGGAACCAAGTGTTCCTATCTCACTTTAAATACTTCCAAATCCCTAACCACCTGTCCCCGCAAGTCATAAATCATAATAAGTCGCTACGGGAAGTTTCATTTAGGGGAACGGGATCCGATAACGCAAAACGACCGGTAGGGTCGTTACAGATTTCAAACTCTAAATATTCTCTTGCCTTATTTTCATACATAATGTTGCTGTCAAACTAATGCATATGTATTTTCCTTAAATAGAGTTCTGAACTTGGCCCTAATTACATGCTCTTTACCTATATTACACTTGTACTATTTCCTTATGTATTACTATCAGTCTATACGATTTTCTTTCCTTATGTTACTATTGTCTATCACTGATTGAGTAAGACTCCTTAATTAAAGGGAGTACTTACATTAATTTGATTCTAATTGAAGTTTAGTTCCATAATTTTTTCTGAACTATTATTTGTTACCTTATTCTCTGCCTATTTCAAAACTATATATACCCTACTCTTTAATTAGCAAACACACGAACACACATTGTTCAGAACTCTCTTACACACAAATACTCTCTTTTCTTTCTAGTTATTTGCTAGTATTAACCGGCTGAAAGCCAAGGATGGTTATTCTAATTTATTGCTCTTTAGTCTGTTCTTGTTATCCCCTATACTGGTATGTCCTAATTTCAGTTTAAGTCTAAAAACAACATGTTTATTTTTCTACTGCAATTCATTCTCTTTCTAGTCTACTTTTACTTATGGTTCTGTTATTCAACCTGCAATTAGCATGCCTACTTTACTGCTTACTAGCATGATTCTTAATATGCCCCCCTCCCTTAGACTCAGCATTATCCTCTTTTGCATACCTCAAGGTGATTCTGCACTTGTGTTTTCTTTGATTCCTGGCATACAACAGTCTGTGCTATATGCTACTTGGTTTCTCTATAGTATTGAGATACATGTTGTACCTGAAACCCCTTAGGATCTCTTTGATTATGAATTTATATGTAACTTTACCGACTGTGTTCTTACCCCTATGTTCTTCATACTTGTCCCCAATCCCTCATCTCCCTGCTTGTGATTGCTGAACTTATTTTAGTTCCTGCTTCTTGTTCCATGTGTGCTATTTTGATCCTGGGATTAGTATGTTGTTTGTTCTGATTTCCCTACCCTTTTCAAATTCTTTTTCCTGAGCAAATTCTTCTATTGTTCTGCCAACTTATTCCAAACCAGCCTTATTTCAAAAATTGTTTTCCCTACTAAGTCTTTTCTAAACTATGTCAAGCACTCTAACTCTACTCGTCGATACTTAGGTTCTACCCCACTAATGTGTGACTGCTTTGGGATCCCTATGATATCCATCTGAACTCTAAGGAATTAGAGTTGGCCCTTCCACACTGCACTTACTCAACTATGGTTATAAAAATCTGGGTGTGAGCACTGACCGGGATCCCTTGAGGTCCTTAGGGAATTCTGACACACTCGGATTATGTGAAAGGCTGTAAAACAATGTTTGGCATTGAGAACTCTGAAGATCTGGGCCTATTGGTAGGCTCCATATAGTGTAACTTCTTATTTTTCTTATTCACTTATGTAATTCATGCAATGGCCTGTAATAATTCATTTGTAAACAACTATTAGGGATAGATAGTGAAAAGAGAGGGGTAATTATGCATGCCAAAGGGTAGAAACCATGCCTTAGGTTTACATTTCTATTTGTGCAATAGAACTCATAATAGGACCCTTATGTGCAAAACATATCATGCATTAGATACCATGATCCTTAGGCTCTATGAATAACTGTTTCAGCATCTCTTTGGCACTATGATTGTATCACTTAGAAATCATGTTTTAGGATAAACATGCTAATATAAACCATTACTCATGCAATCGTGTTTCATAATGCTATAACCATGTTGTTATCACTTAGAAATCCTGTTCTAGGGTAAATACATTAATGCAACTATTACTCATATGACCCTGTCTAAAGATGCTGTAATTTTGAGTATATAGAAATCCCGCTCCATGTAAACCTTGCATAATATAAACCATTACTCATGCAATTGTGTTTCATAATGCTATAACCATGTTGTTATCACTTAGAAATCCTGTTCTAGGGTAAATACATTAATGCAACTATTACTCATATGACCCTGTCTAAAGATGCTGTAATTTTGAGTATATAGAAATCCCGCTCCACGTAAACCTTGCATAATCTGAAATCATCTAGAAATCCTGCTTTAGGAATTCTGCATGTGCATCATTCTGCATCCCTTTGTACATTAGATATCATGTTTTAGGACTTCATTCACACTCGCCTAATTACACCTAGTTTAACCAATGGTGCATGAAAAGAGGCATAAAACAATCTTTCTCTATCTCTAAAACAACTGGTAACAATCCTGTATATTGGTGAACCTAGAACAACATGCTTAGGTAACACAATTTACAACCGTTTTCTTCAGTAATTCTGATGCTATTATACATTGTCCCACGCCTAGGTAAGCCTTAGGTGATTAAATTGTTAAAATTGGAAATATGTCTCTTGTGTATGATGCTTAATGCTTAACAAGTCTTGAAATCAGTAGGCAAATTGATTAGGGTCCGCTTCTGAGGTTATAAAAAATAAATCCGCATCATTCTTATGTTCTGATACTCATCTAGACACTATGTCTTAGGATCCCATTTAAAAATACTACCCTTATTTGTGTTTGAGTCGTGCTATTTACATGCATTATATGTGGAGGTAAACTCGAGCCTCTTATTTGCTCTTTTCTGCCCCCTTATTTGCTGAAGTCCTATGTGTTTTGCTTGTCGCCTTAGTATTTTCACCTTTAAACCTAAGGGTCTGTCCAGAACTGCCTATAGATAGAGGTCCTAAATTCCTCCAAGGCCATTAAGAAGGGACGGGTAACAGAATGCATAGAGGTCGCTAAATAACACTCGCTTAATAACCGCTAAGGGGTGGGAAAGGTAGATATGGATATGATGACCGGTGCGCTAATGCCACATGTAGCCCCTCTTCTGAGAGTGATTACCGGGCATTGTACTGATTTTTCTAGATGATAATTCTTTCTAAAACTCTATTTAGACATCAAGTCTTCCCAAAACCTTTGTTACTCCAGTGTATCTAACATTAAATCTTTTAAAAACTTATGCGTACTTAGACAAAAAAGAACTTTGCTACGCATGTTTGCTTAGACTATGAATCTTTCAAGATTTTTTACTTGTTTAAACTTTAATTGCATATATGCTACTTGCTTAAAATTAACAAAGTTGTTTGGCCGGGAACCACAATTGTGGACTTTGAGGGATGCCTAACACCTTCCCCTTGGAGTAATTTCAAGCCCTTACCCTATCTCTGGTTACC